>JARJHM010001432.1:0-28219 GCA_033356055.1 Carex pumila | reverse complement strand
GTGGGGACGTTTAACTCCCGATGGGCGCAAGCCCCATCATTAATGACATCAGAAAGACCTTTCGAGTCAAACTGAACAACTCGTTCATTCCGGGATGTATGCCTATTGGTTGTGAACTGAGTAATTGGGCTAAAGAGGGCTCATGTACTATCATTTTTGGTCGTGTGGTTGGTTCTCATTTGGTTTTGGTCATCTATATTGTTAGTCACCATGATGTATGTACAAAAACGTAGATTTTATATTTCTGAAATATAGGAATATGCTTGAAAAGTATCATTTATATGTTTAATCTTGAAAGGACATTTCAAATATCATCTTTTATATTTTTATTTATAAGAAAATGTCAAGAGAGGGGCATTTTGATCATTTCAGGTTATGGCTGAGACCTAAACATATTCAATTACAATTTAGAAACGTAGAGAATTGAATTTGGGTTCATTTGGAACTAATTTGAGTTGATTTGGACTTGAAACGAAGATGTTATGACCAAAACGGACTAAAAAGGACTTGTCTGTAAAGTTTTTATGTTTCCAAGGACCTATTTGTAAATTTCAGAAACCTGAGGCTGTAATTTGAGCTTTTGAAAGGGTCTGGAGTGAAAATTGGGCCTCTAAGGGGTCTATTTGAAAGGATTTTATACTGCCAAGGGTCTTTGTGTAAATTTTCATGGACTTTGCTGTTAATTTTAAATAAACAGAGGGGCTCATATGCAAAAAGAACTTTGTTTAATGGTTTATGGACTTTGAGATTGGTGCTGGGCCTTCAAGATTTGGGTTTGGGCCTTGGAGATGTGCACTGAGTCATCAATAAGTGCATAAGGCCTTAGACTTATGTCAAATTGGCTTCAAGATATGTGCAATGGTGATTTAATTGGATGGGCTTTGAGATTGGGCTTTTGGGCCTTTAATGAGTGAACTGGGTCATCGACTAGTGTGTAGGGTCTCTGATCTCATCAAATGGGCTTTGAGATTCTCACTGATCCTTTTGATTGGATCTAGCGACTGACAGGTGGGGTCCATAGCACGATAACGGTTAATTTGATTTGAATTTGGATCATTGGATCAAATGAATGCTTTACAATTTGTGCAAACCGATGAACCCTAGGGTTCGTCTCTGACAGGGCCAAGGAAGGAAGGCTCCGGTCGATCCCGGCCACGGCGTCACTGACCAAGCATACTATATTGACCGTCTCGATGTGAGGAGTCGATTGGTACCATCGTCGGCAGCCAGAGATCACCAGAGACTTCGGTATAGGCTTCTACAGTAACTGTCGATATCGATCGGCTCATGAATCAATTCTGATTGATTTCATTGTGATTTTCTTCAATAAATTATTCATTTGAGATCGTATGAAGATCCAAAAGATGCTAGGAGCATCAATTTCTCATTTAAGAAGGATTTAATCATAATTCAACTAGAAATGAAACTTAGATACTAATTGATGCTTTCCTGATTATGCCAAAAGTATGATTTATTTTCAATTTTAAACTATTATAGACTTAACCTAATTAAATTTAAAACTATCATTATAAGGTAAGATGTTCCTATCATCGGTGCTAATAGTGAATTTGCTATTGGATATGTAAGATGTTCATATCATCAGTACGTACCAATAGGAAATTTTCTATTCTATAGGTAAGATGTTCATATCCATAGTACTAATTAATTAGAGAAGAGGAAACAGACGGAACTAGATAAGAAAAACTATACAAATTATTCTCTAATCCATTATTGAGATTAAAATAGATAAGATAAGACAAACAAAACGAAATGGTCTCATGTAGCAAGTGTATCGGAAAGTTGTGGATTAGAAATTCAGATAAGAATATTAAAATCAGAAAGACCTTTCTCTAAAATATTTATTATGCAAAGTTGTTATCAATCAATGGAGATTATTTTGTCTTGATGTGGACCAATCATTTCTTAATATGTAAACCGAGAAATTTCTCCAACGACATAACATTTTTGAATTAATGACATTGACTTGGGCCAAGCATTTTTATAGACTTGGGCCAATCATTTCTTAAAATTACAATTCTCCATTCATTTTTTTGAATTAATGTCAACACGTTCCTCTCAGGGGCAGGTAAAAATATTGACTTGTGCCAAGCAATATTGATTAGAACCCTTTTATAGATCGACCCACTTGTAATATCAAGTTGTTTATCTCTAAATATTTAAGTGATACAGTGCAAATTAAGGACTGATAATTGTTAACATAATATTTATATATATGTTTAAGTATAACTAAAATTTGACACATAAAAAAAAATTAGAATTGACGCTTGAATAGATTAAAAGCTGATATTTAATAATTAATTGACATAAAACTAATTTGAGGGGATACTCAAATCGTTGATTACTAGTGTTGGATTAGTGGAGACTTGCGGAAAAAAATGGGTTGCAACATGGACTTGTATGTGTAACATGAAACAAAAAATAAAATGCGCACTCGGCTTGTTTTTTTTCATAATTTCCAACATAACCTGACCAAGCATAAAATTTCATGTTATCCGCCCAAGCCTGAGTTGACTTTCCCTTTTTTTCTTTTTGTAGATAGAGCCCGAAAGAGCCCAGTCCCTTATCTTTCTTTGTAATTTCAAGAGCCCAAAGACCCAAACAGATGAAAGACGTTCTCAGCATATTTCTCACGAGATCCGGTCATGTACCACTCCTTAGTGGCTTTGGGTTTAGTTAAAAACCTATTTATTATTTGTAATAAGTAGGGTTTAGGATTATTACTTTGTGAATAATAGGAGAATGTGATTAATTAGATTAGTGTGAGTGATTTAATTATATTACATCCTGTAACAATTCGAATTGTTCCTCACAAGCCAACAGGAGAACCTTTCAAATACGCATGGAACCGAACCAAGGTATCTGTAGAGAATAACAGTACCGGTATGCGGATCTGTTTGCGGGGTGATTTATACCGTATGTGGTAGTGACAATGCCGTATGTGGGTGGACGTGAGTGCCATAAATATATTTTGAGATAATTAGAAGGATTTTATCTAAAACCCTAGAGGCTCCATTTTCTTGGCTTACAACAATTAGCATATCCACCTGTACTTTGCTAGAGAAAACTGTAAAATCACCTTGTACTTATTTTAATTTTATAATTATTAAATATACACGCTACCCAATTAAACCGAAGAACCTAGACTAGTGCTAAGTTGTTAATCATTTATAAGATCTATTCTTGTGGATCGACACCCAATACTACTACATGGTCGGATTATGCACTCGTAATCCGACATAGTAGAATTATAGTAACTAAGTATATATTTTATATACTAAAAGTTAATAGTACTCATTTAGAGTCATGAGATGATTATTACATTTTTTTTTTTTTTTTTACTTTCAGTTTTTGCAACTCTTGTACTAAGTTTAGTTTTGAGCTTCTGAATGGTAATGGACGCCAATAATTTCTATAGAAGTACAGCTAACCAAATGAAGGAAACCAAAAACCATATAAAAGATAAAACAAGCATGAAGTATTTTCTTAAAAGAAGAACTCCTCCATCTTCCATTCGTGAGTGTTGGCTCCTCCATCCTCCCATACCCCCAAGCGCATCCCCTCCTGTAAGCCCACTTGCATCCATTCATCGTTAAACAAAGCATCCAAGCCAACTCGAATATTCTTCCGTACTTTAATTTTCTTGAAGCCAGAACCCTGATCTTCACTCTCAGTCCACAAAAGTGACTCCTCCAACTGCATTGGATTGAACGGGAGTAGGGAAACCTTGCAAAATTCCAACAAAAATATAATTACACAAATAATGAGCTGTTAATAATAGTAATGATCTCATAATATAATAATAGATCATGATAAAGGGCAAATTTTTTGTCAATTTTAGTAAGTAGGAATTGAACTGTAATTATGGATCAGTTGTGGCCATTAATCAAGAATGGTAATAAATGCAAGCTGTGTAACGGCTAGTACACAATATAAATTATAAATAGAGCAATTGCAACAGTAATAGAATAAGAAACCAATAAAATTAGATTTTTTTTTCCTCTCAAAATTCTACATGAGATCATAGCAGGATTTGACCCATGAAGCTCGAAAGAAGAAGAACAAAAAACTGAGGTTGAGGTTGTACCGATGAATTAGTAAAAGCAATAAAAATAAATAAAAAAGAAGACGAGCCAGCTAAAAAAATAACCAGCCAACAACCTTATTGAAATAAACACAAGGTATCTTAAGGGTGAGTCAGAAGGACCACTGATGTATCAAAGGTGCAGAAACACATGCTACGCTATAGTTAGCTTTAGATAAAAATATTTAAAGAAGAATTATATACATGTTGGGCTCTATCGATCGATATGATCCCAACTAGAGGAGTGTTTGCCATACAAAGTATGGGAATTTCTAGCAAAATATGAAAAACAGGGAATGTATCAATTCTACCTTCCTTGTAATAGTTTGATTTGGTGTATCGATTGTCGTCAGTTGAATTAGATATTTAGTATATAGCTAAGAATGTAATATTAGGTAACACTCAACAGTTCATTAGGATTATAGCCTATATATAGGCATTTTATTAAAGTTTGAAATAACCATCAGATTCTGTAAAATAATTAACTTTTCTCTCAAATTTAAACATGATATAAGAGCAACAACTTGAAATCACACGACAAAAATCCAAATACACTCGTAAGGGCTATAGACCTGTAATACAAGTGCCACAGAGACATCGCAAGTACCACAGTGCCACCACAAAAGCCGTAAGGCCACCACAAGTGCCACAGTGGCACCCAAACAAGTAAAAAATTTTGTTGGTACCAACAAAGTGCAGAAGGGTTCAAAACAGATAAAAAGACAAGCAACAAGTTTGTACCAATACAAACCAGGAAACGACTAGAACTACAAATTAAGTACAAACAGAAACGTAGCCCTTCCCAAGAAAATCAAGATCAAATGATGCAACTTCTTCAGCAACTAATTGTGTTGTTAGTCAAATGAGTAAGTTTATGCATTCACTAACAACACCTCATTTAGAAACAATTAATAGAATTCAAAGATACATAAAGGGATCATCTGGAAAGGGAATATGGATAACGACTAATAATTTGACAAAAATTTGTAGCTATTTCGGTGCAGATTTGACAAGGTGCTTTAATAAAAAATCAACTACCGACTTGAACATTTGTAGGTGAAAATTTTGTCAACTGGAAAAAACAAGAAGCAAGATGTCGTAGCAAGATCAAGAGCTGAGGTAAAGTATCGTGCTATAGCATTAATCGTAAGGGAATTAACTTGGACCAGACAAGTGTCAATTTCATATCAAAAATCATGAACCTATGACAATATTTTTTTATAATCATGCATATAGACATATTGTATTTAATCCAATTTTTTCATGAAAGAACCAAGCACATTGAAGTTGATTGTCCTTGCGTGCGATAAAATGTTAAAGCAAAAGTGCTTGAAACACCATTTGTGAAAAGGGAAAATCAACTTGCCGATGTCTTCACAAAAAGACTAGAACCAGGACCATTTTGTGAAATTACAAGCAAGTTAGGATTGATAAACATCTACAATCCTTGCTTGAGGAGTATTGGAAACAGTAATGACCTCGTAATCTAATCATAAATCATGATCAAGGGTATTTTGTCAAAGGTAGTAATTAGGAATTAAGTTCCATTAATAGAGATTGGTAACAAAGGAAAGTGTAACGGCCAGTACACAAAATACAATTATAAATGGAGCAATTGTTATTGTAATAGAATAAGAAATCAGTAAAATTATATTTTTTTCTCTCAAAATTAAACATGAGAAGATAAAGGTAGACTTAAAAATTAATTGTCCAATTGCCTTTTTTATTTTTTAATTAGTATGTGATAACATAGTATATAATTTGATAAAATGGATAAATAGAACAGGAGATGTCAAGTGCAGGCTAGGTAAATAGAAAGAGGATATATGATGGGTGGGTTACATACAGGGTAACCATAACCTTGGCTGATCCTGTGTTGGATTGCTTTGCCGGTGGCAACGTTCACGATTGCAAAGGCCCGAAAGCCATCTTGATCCTTGAGATGTCGACAATACGCTATTTCTTTCCTCCAGTGCTACACCAGTAATTGAACAATATGTAAGAGAAAATTGTCAATAAAAACAAAGAAATGCTAAAAACTAAAGCAAATGTTAAATACCAAATTTAAATAAATATAAGAATTATCTTACATAGTGAATTAATTACCTGATTTGAGTCTTCACGATCACGTTGAGCGAACACAACAGTGTCATCACGAATTGTCAGATTGTAGTTCTTATTCTCTTTGCAATAGATCTGGACTGTTTTTGGACACATTACCCCATCCTGATAGTAAGGAACAAACTTCCATTTTTGATAGGGGCCTATGCCTTGGATTGATAGCAAAACAGTGTTGCCATCATAGGCCAGCCAAGAATGAGGCTGCGATCTGTACCCATGTCGGTCACCCTGTTTGCCGGAAATAGTGATGAAACTGTATTCCCCTTCCTTTGACTCGATCCACACAGCATCAGGATCAGGATCAGACCCAAAAGGCATCGAAATAAGAAGAAGCTAATGAAATGAAAGAACAAAAAATCATAAATAATATGATATGAGGTTAAAAAGTAACTATATATATAGGCTGCAGTTTTGAAAACTTAAAAACTCACCTCAATAACTTGTTTATTGACAGGTGAGGTATTGGGGGAGCGCTTCATGGCTTGAGCAGTACCTTTGTTGAACAGAGTGAAGCCGCCTCCATCAACTTCCTCCTTGATCCAGTGCTAAATTGTTTCAAAATAGAAAAATAAAGACCGATTCAAACAAACAGTTTGTATTGTGTGCAGGGAGTACAAAGAAAAAAAAAAATTACCTGGAAGGGGTCATTCGGGTTGGAAAGAGCAAGCACGACCTTTCCATTGCGAATAGAGAGGGAGTAGTCCTCGCTTAATTGACAGAATATCCTCACAGTTGGTTTGAAGTCCATCTTATGATGATTAGAGAGGGAGATAGAGATGCCTGTCCATCTTACTATATTTATTAACAGGAATTTAAATTGCAATTAAGCTTGCGTTCTTTAATATACAACTTCAAATAAATAACTATGGACCTTCAGATCAAAATATAACTACTTAATGATCACCTTCTTCTATTAATAATTTTGCACTTATTTTTTTGAAAAAAAAAATATAGGAATGAAGATCATAAATTTAATGATGAGTGACCAACAAACTATGATTTCAATTCGACATGTAATTCTTTTTTATCTTTCTCACTCACTGGACCACTTACGAATTGTGCCAAGATTAGAGCCTTCTTCTATAGTATCTATTTCTCACTAATATAACAATTGTACAAGCAACGAACACGTCAAGTACTTGATGAGAAGCTCATAATTAATTTCATTCAAGACAAAAAACAATTCCCTATCTGAACACATATTTCATGATAAATTAAATTTTAAGCAAGAGTCTATCAATAGATGTCAAGCGAAGTTGTGAAGCCGCATGTTAGTTTGTTAGGTGATGCATTGTACACCTCAAAATCAGAATATTCTACCTCAATGCATGATACTAAACTTAAAATGTAGTTGATAATTGAAAATTGTTAATTAACATTTCTTCAAGGGCAGAATAACAAAACTTGAAGAAGACTTTCCCCTTCTCCCAGAAATTCCGGGTTCATCACTAGAGCGCAAAATGTGGATCATGGGACCCTTCAATTTTTTATTTATATAGAAATTGATTTGCGCAATACATTTTTCTATATTGCTTTGCATTGGTGATTCAAAATATATTTTCACAAAACAGATTATAGTAGTACGTTTAAATATATTACAAAATAATACCTATGTTGTATGGATACCAGTACAGGTATCGTATCGGATATGAAATGATACATATACACAGACATATAACACATCAAATTTAAAAAAATGTACGACCTGTTATTTATATATATTATCTTTATTATTGAATTGAGATACTTAGATTAGTATAAATGAAATACCATAGTTACTAATCTATATCACATAAAATAGTCCAGCTACTCTAGTATAGTGGATAAAAGTTTTGGGTCTCAACTAAGAGAACATGGGTTCAAACTACGAGGGCAAATCGATACTATTGCCGATGCTATAGACAAGATTATTTAGTTAGTTATGTGTGTAGCACAGTTGTATGTTACATTTTGGGAGATTTTCATCTACACACCTTAAAATTTACCCTTCTAAATTTTGAAAAATCACAAATGTACGCATTCTATTATCTTTTCTATTATAACTTAATTTTAGTTTAAAAAAATATCCAATTTACCCTTCATTAAAAAAAAGAAAAGAAAAAGAAAAAAAAAATCATGTTTCCGAATAATGCCAGCCATCTATTTTGTCAGTTTCAAGGACAAATGAGTAATTTCTTTACTTGTGACGTTTACACAAGTATATACATAAATATCACTCAGTAAATGTCTGAAGTAGATAAATTATCCATTTTCCATTCCATACAAACAAATTAAGACTGATATTTTTCTTAGACATACTACGTGTATATTTTTCAATAAAGGGTAATATGTGTATTTTATGAATTTAAATTGAGTTCTAATAGAAAAGACAATGTATAAGTTTGTATAAATGTATAATTTGTAGTTCTATAATATTGAAGGATGTACATGATATTATGCATAAAAGAAAAATCAACCGTGTCGGATTGGAATCATGTACAATATGATATTATGAATATAACCGTGTACAATAAGAAGGGTTATATATCCGATTGCTACGAGGTATCCGTGTATTATTTTCCATACCATAGAGGATGTTATTTAGGCTAGAACCCATATTTGCTAGCCATTAAGCATACAAGAAATGTTACACATCCATCATTGAATAAATATTCAACATCACAACATGCAGAATAAATCATATTAATTCAACATTCAACAAAATATACAACATACATATACATTTTATGTGATATTCTTGCTTTAATTTGTAACTAACATTTTTTTTTTAGTTGGCCAGTTTGTCATTTTAAGATAAACATGGATCAAGAATGTCATCGGCCTCTGAAAAGTGGATGGACCGGTGGAACGTCCGTGCACTGTTCGACCCAACAGTTTTACTTGTGCCATTTTCATGTATAACCCTTTCATGTAAAGAGATTAAACCGCAAGTCAATCCAATTTGCCCACCTGGTCGAACACCATATGGACGTTCCACTGGTCTTCCACATCTATGAAACTGATGGCAATTCTTGATCCACGGTTATCTCGAAATGACAAGTCGGTCCACCTACAGATAATAATGTTACTTATTAAAATAAACAAGTTAAAGAGAAGAAAGGGGAAAACTACCAATTAAGTCAAAAAGGAACTATCTAACGTATTTCCAAAAATCTCCTAGAAGATCAAGAATTAGCGTATTTCTCTCTTTTTTCACAAATAAATTGTTGTACTGAATGTAGTAGGTGTTGTGTAACTTTGATGCTTTTTCTTTACTGGTATTTTCGAGTTGTGAAGTTATTTTTATAAACTCTTTACAGGGTTTTGGTACCAGCCTCTGGGGAGAATTTTTTATTTCTAATGAAATCATATTGTGTTTGTTACTATTCAACTCGTAGAATACTAGACTTCAGCTTGTTTTGTAGGAAGGTTATTACATGTTTTCTTTTTTCCATTCATTTTTTGAAATTCTTGTACTATGTTTAGTTTTGAGCTTCTGAAAGGTAATGGACGCCAACAAAAATTAATTTCTATAGAAGTACAGGTAACCAAATGAAGGAAACAAAAAACCATATAAAAGATAAAACAAGCATGAAGTATTTTCTTAAAAGAACTCCTCCATCTTCCATTCGTGAGTTTTGGTGGAAGTATCCTCCCATACCCCCAAACGCATTCCCTCCTGTAAGCCCGCTTGCAGCCATTCCCTGTGAAACAAAGCATCAAAGCCAACTCCAATATTCTTCCGTACTTTAATTTTCTTGAAGCCCGAACCCTGATCTTCACTCTCAGTCCACAAAAGTGACTCCTCCAACTGCATTGGATTGAACGGGAGCAGGGAAACCTAACAAAATTCCAACAAAAATATAAATAAATGATGAGCAGAAAAGGTAGCCTTAAAGGTTAATTGTCAAATTGCGTTTGTATTTGTGAATTAGTATAGTTTTGATAAAACATATAAATTGAAGAGAGAAACTATGATGTGTTACATACAGGGTAACCATGATCTTTGCTGATCCCATGCTGGATAGCTTTTCCGGTAGCAACGTTAACGATTGCAAAGGCCCGGTAACCTAGCTTGTCCTTGAGATGTTGACAGTATGCAAATTCTTTCCTCCAGTGCTACATCATTAATTGAACCTGTAAGAGAACAGTCGATAAAAGCCATGAAATGCTAAAATTCAAAAGTAAAACAAATGCTAAATGTAAATAATTATAAAAAAGGGTACCTTATTGAAAAAAATTACCTGATATGGATCTGCCCGATCACATTGAGCAAACACAACAGTATCATCACGAATTGTTAGATTGTAGTCCCATTTCTGTCTGCAGTAGATCTTAATTGTTTTGGGACACACTACCCTATCCTCATTGTAAGGCACAAACTTCCAGTTTTGATATAGGCCTGTGTCATTGTTTGTGAGAAGAACAGTGTTGCCATCATAATCCATCCCGGAATGTGACTGTAATCTGAACCCTTGTCCATCATCATGTTTGCCAAGCACAATGGAAAAGGTGTTTCCCCCCTCATTCGACTCGGTCCACACAGCATCAGAGTCAGGATGAGAGCCAAAAGGCATTGAAATCAGAAGAATCTAATTGAGAGTAATAATGAAAAACACTAATACAATTAAATGCTCTCTCTCTCTGAGGTTAAAACTTTCTATATATATATTTAGCCTCCAGTTCTGAAAATTTTTAAACTGACCTCAATAACTTGGTGATTGACAGGTGAGATATTGGGGGAGCGCTTCATAGCTTGAGCAGTACCTTTGTTGAACAGAGTGAAGCCGCCACCGTCAACTTCCTCCTTGATCCAGTGCTAAATTGTTTCAAAAAAAATGAAAATAAAGCCCAATTAGAACAAACAGTTTGTATTGTGTGTAGGGATTATAGAGGAAAAAACAGTTTACCTGGAAGGGGTCTTGGGGATTGGCAAGAGCGAGCACAAGCTTTCCATTGCGAATAGAGAGGGAGTAGTCCTCGTTTGATTGGCAGAATATCCTCACTGTCGGTTTGAAGTCCATCTGATAATTTCTTTTTTTTTTTAGTAAGAAATAGGAGTCAAGCTGCTGTTTTATTAACCACAATTGGTTACAATCATTTAAAGGATTTTGAGAAGGAACCCTAGTGTGAATTTACAGATGGATAAAAACAAAAGCAAAAACAGAGAGAAAACAAACAAGAAAACAAAAGAGAAAAGAGTAAAGAAAGAGAAGGAGATAGAGATGTCTGTCCGTCTTACTATATGTAACTTATTAATTCTTATTCAAATTGCAAGCTAGCGATCTTTAATATATAACTTGAAATAGATCTCAGTGAAGAGAGAGTGAAGGGCTCAATTATGATACTCATCTTAAAATCAGAATAACAAACCTGGTAGAAGACTTTCCCGTTCTCCCAAATTTTGCACAACTGGGAGCGCAAAAAGCGGATCATGCGTCCCTTTCAATTTTCTTTTTATATAGAAATTGATTTGGGTACTATATTTTTTTTATATTACTTTGTATTGGTGACTAAAAATTAATTTATTTCCATAAAACAGATTACAGTAGTATATAATAAATATCTCGAAGTGTGACGGAGGTCGAAGAAGTAGATCTTGATTGGTGCGCGATGGTGAGTAGACCTGGCCGGTTATTGTCGAGCGTAGCAGCGGTCAAAGAAGCGGATCCGGTTGTCGAGTGAGATGGAGATTAAGGGTTTATATAAGTATGAATAGAATGTTAGAGTAGTTTAGAAGCTTTCATGAGAATAAAATAGATATTATGGTCATTTGACCCAATTTAAATACGTTTCTTATCAATTAATAGAATTGTCATTAGACATTTAAAGCCACCAACCATAAAAAAAATGCATTTCTAATTTTTATTACATACGAATAAACACTACGGCAGAAAGGACTTTCTGCGACCAGATTTCTGGTCGCAGATAGTTGAGTCGCCGATCTTAGATATGGGAAACGGTCGCTGATAGAATATTACGGTCGAAGCCCGGTCGCTGTAAGATTCGTCGCAGTTACTCTTCTGCTGACATCAACGGTCGCTGAATGACGTCAGCCAGTCGCTGATACTTTTTCTTCGACCATTTCTTTTCGTCGCTGTTTATTTTTGCTGACGTCATGAAAACGTTTCTGGGATGACATAAAACGGTCGCTAAAACAAAAAAACGGTCTCTGAAAGTATTTTTCTGACGTCAAAATAGAATTTCTGCGACCAAGAAAATGTTCGGAAAATGGTCACTGATATAATATGCCGGTCGTAGATAACTTATTTTAGGTTTTTTTATATTATTTTTTGTTATTTATATTTGCACCATTTAATTAATTGATACTACACGTACCAACATACAACATACATCATAACATAAACATAAAAATCAATACAAAAATAACATAACAATCGCATACAACATAAACATCGCATATAAATAAGAATACAAATCGCATATAACATAAAGCTCAAGAAACTGTATATCATCTCATCAAACATAAATATCCAAGTAACTCAAGCAGTAAACAGTACCATAAACAATAAACAGTATCATCTAACAAGATATAAATATATAAAAAAACCTAAGCAGTACCATCGCCAGCGACATCCGAGTAATGCCCCTCGTCATCCTGAGTGGGCATCGAGGCCGGCTGCGAGCCTGGAACCTCCCTGTGAGGTTTTAAGAAAGTGTTTTAGGTAATTATGATTTAGGGTTTAGAGTTCACAATTAAAAAAACATACTGAAATATCAAATTTCGTACAGAAGAAGCTCTGAACCGAGCCTCCAACCGAGCCTCCACCTGAGCCTCAATGCGAGCCTCTATCTTATCAAGTAACCGGGAAGATATCCTCTCAACATCTTCTTCTGTGAGATGCGTCGATGGCGGCATAGAAGAATATGACTGTGACGAGTGCGACCGAGCACTGCTAGACCCATCAGAGCGAAACATGCCTCTTGTCTTGCCTGAAACATGAAAAGTAAGACAATTAGAATTATCTAACAAAACTAAAAATAAATTCAAAATTTCAAAGAATGTTTATTTTACCTAGAGCACCGAGACCATAGTTATCGCCGTGGGTATTCTGATCATCAACGCCCGTAGTGAACCAGAGATCGCCGTCATATCTGGGCCATTTCTCTTTATCCTCTCCATACTTGTCCTTCATAGCTTTCTCATATTTTAGCTGCAAATTTTGTAAAATATAACAATAATGTTACGTACAACATGAACCATGATATTTTATACAACGATTCGAAAGTACTATTACCTGTGCATTTTTAGCCTTAGTACTAACCTATTCCCCCGTCATCTTGTTCGTATGGGTAGGCTGAAATAGCTCATCGCTCCATCTGGGTTCGCGCCCTTGTGTTTGCTCCTGTTAAGTATTTGAAAGACAATTTCATTTAGAAAAAGATTATCAAGGTTAGTTTGATTATATTCAATAAGAATCAAAATATATTAATTTAATGAAAAACAACTTACGAAGAGCTGTTTGTGAACAAGCATGTTCACAGAGCCCGTCGAAGCCCCTGCACCTTCAACATTGGCCCTATTTTCTGCATTTCGCTGGCTCCGACTAGCAAAGGCGTCACTGCACCAATGATCGACGAGTCCGAGCCAGTACGTTGGCTGGATCCAGGCGTCGTAGGGGCAAGGAGCAGCCCCACGCTCCTTCCACTCGAGCATTGACTCTCCGTATGACTTTTTTGCTGCCGCCTTGCATTTATTCAGCATATCCTGAAGCCGTACATCAGCTATCTTTCTAAATACAGTCCATGCATCTGTCAAAGGTATATCCGGATGAAACTGGTAGTGCTTCTGCAATGTATAGTTAAAAATTAATATCGTTTGTTAGCTTCAAAAAAAAAAACAAGTAATTATTAGAGGTTTTGTTTCAGAAAGATTTACTTACTAAAAACTCTTCCTGGATAACATCTTTATTATCATTGGGGAAATCCGTGTACCTATAGTACGGGCCAGGATAATTCTGACGTACTGTCTACGAAATAACTTTCGCGACTTGCTTCGTCTTGTCTGGATGCCCTGCATCAAAAGTCCTGCAAATAGAAATAATTATTACAAGCACTACAATTAATGCATAATTACAAAATACACAAAAAAAGAATATTACTTGTAACCCACTATCCGAAGCACTGGTCGCAAAGTCGGATCTTGCTGAGGCGCAATATAGGCATTTGGACCGCGACCATTTCTCTCACTAGACTCTCCTTCGTCTTCCGCCGGTGCCTTTCCCTTTCCCTTTCTACTCGGTGCCATATCTAGAGTTGAGATGATAAATAGTTCAAATAAAATGAGGCAAGTATTAACAACCATGCATGCATGTCTATTTACTTACTAGCAAAATACATATCTTTTGTAGAACATATGCACTTATGCACCTTTATTACATATGCACATATGCACCTTTATTACATATGCACTTATTCCAAATTTATACAGATGCAAAATTGATGAAACAAAAAACCTATACAGATGCACCTTTATTACATATGCACTTATTCCAAACTTACAATGCTTCAAAAAACTGTATGCCCAAAGCAACAATCAATAAAGAAGTGAATTAGGTCATTTATATAAGGCAATAATTTGATATTATATAAACATAACCCTAAACACAATAGGGCCAACTTCAATTAATTGTAAATTTTAAAGACAAGTAGAAAAAGAAATGCAGTAGGATAATCTACATAACATTGGCTATATACTAACTTTCTCCTTGGTATACAACCCTAAAAGAAATTGTTGCATCTAAAAGAAATTCCATAACTAAAATAACTAAAATATGGTTGAGTGATTCTTAACCTCAGAGGCAAAGGTTCAGCTCCACTTGACTTAATCTCAGAGGCAAAGGTTCTTGAACCCTACAAAACATATACAAAATGTCATATATATATAAGGTGCTTATTTTACTTTTTAAAAATGTGTCAATCCAATTGCAAACAATCTGGAAAATCTATGTTCAGTTGGGCTGTAACTACATTTATTTGAGGCATGTCTACTTAATTCTATACCCATCTTCTAACAATATCTTAAAAACTTTTCTATGTAAATTTAATTCTGCATGATCAATTTTCATGTCAACCAAGTGATCAAAGGAAACAGTACAAACAAATAACTATTAAAATCTATATTAAATTCCAAGTGAGTTAATGCAGAGGATACAGACTCAAATGTTTCAAAACTTACAATTGCATATGGAATTCATATCACCTAAGTTAACTCAAATAATGAGTTAACTCATTTGCATATGTACCATTGAACGAAACAAAATACCAGTTCATCGAAAACATCACAAAATCCATCTCAAGTAAAGAAGATTTCAATCCCATGACAAATGATATCTCAGGGATGCTTTGAGATGGTAACTAAAAAAATAACGAGATATCTCAGGGGATGCTTTGATATTCATGCCAGATTAAAATGGACAATTCAGATATCATTCTACACATGACAAAGCTAGAAATTATTAGCTAGATTAATATCAAATTAACGATTATTGCTTCCCAGATTTCCAGTAAAAGTACACAAGTTGCTATTATTCTCTGCGACAGTTTCTGATTGTTTGAAACACAACCTAAAATTGATAGCAACCATGAAGTGCATCAAAGAAAATAAGAAAATGACAAAATTAATGAGAATCACCTTGTCAGAACAAAGGGGCACAGGCATCAGCACCGGTGATCTTTCTTCCTCATGCAGGCAGAGGCAGCGGACTGGCACAGGACGGTTGCTCGGAAAGAAGAGGAGAGAACCGGCGTAAGAAGAAGAGGAGAGAAGTGGGGCTTCGCTTGTTTCACCTAACTAACGGGAGAGAAGCGGGGTGAGAAGAAGAGGAGGCACCAGTTTAGGGCTAGGGTTTAGGCACGCGCGAGCGATCGATCAACGGAGATAGAGAGCGAGCGAGAAGAGAAGGGTTTAGGCGCGATGGTGCATGGCACCTTTTTTTTCGAAAAAAAATACTTTCTGCGACTGGCGAAATGACCAGCCGCTAATGCCGATCGCAGAAAATCCTGGTCGCCAGAGAATATTGGTTTTTCTTTTTTTTTTTTGGAAAAAATCATTTTCTGCCACCGGCACCCACACCGGTCGCTGACAATGGTCGCAGAAAATCTGTTTTGCTGTAGTGAAACGGTTTATCTAATTTAATTATAAATTAACTAAAATTTCTTATTCATTTGTCTAGAAAGTTATATTTTCTCGTTAAGTATTACCTATTTTACTGAAACAAATACATTCAAACTTTTTATACAAATAGAATTTCTTTGTATTATAGAGGATTATTTTAGTGTAGTTATTAGTGATATCTCGCAAACTTATCTACATTCCGACCTGTATTTTGTATCAAAACTTGTGTTTAAATTATTAAATCGGTCGTATTTCATTGAATATTTATAGAATGTGGTACCACTGTGCTTTTATTCTTATTTTGCAGAAAACGGGCGAAATCAGGAAAGTTACTGAATTATGAGACTCTGACAAGGGTAGCGTCACCCCTGATGAGGGTAGCGTCAACCCTGACGAGGGTAGCGTCAACCTCTGTCCGACCCGTACAACATTTTATCTGACCCGTACAACATCCTACACGACCGGTACAATATTTTGTTCGACCGGTGTCAGATATTTTCGGAAACAGATCCAGAAATTGGAAACAAGGCCTATTGAAGGAAGGTCGGCCATAAAAACTTATAAGCAGGATTTCTTACACCAGAGAGCTGATTCTGGACGGGAGAGAGACATTCTAGGGTTAGAGACTTGGCGACTAAGCTTGGAGACGAAGTTGAGAAGCGAAAGACGTGAGTTTTCGACGAATCTTCTTAGTACTTCGGGTTTTGTCATGGCTGTTTATTTTACTACTTCTTTTACTTGTTTTAGAACTATGTGTGAGTAGTTTTCATTGTTTCTAGGGTTAAGATATATTCGAATATTTTGTTTTGCATGAAAGTTATTAAATTCTTATGTTAAAATTTATGTTTGATTGATTGTGTTTGATTTTAATTGCTTAAATTAAGTTGTTTGATTTTTATTGGTTTGTCACTAGATGCCTGATCACATCTAAAGCGCATTCTCCCCTTTAAAATATCTCAACCAAAGTTAAGTACATGAGGTAGGTTTAGTGATCCGAAAGGTGAAACCAAATAATAGTCAAAAGGTGAACATTTCCTCTTATCGACGGATAAGAGAATACCTTTCGAATACCAATCAAGCAACTAGGTAATTCAGACCAACACGAAAGTCGAAGTCTAGAATCCGAAGAGGGTACATATTGCAACTCCATACCAAGTTTTATGAACCAATATACGAGAGTTGAGGTTTAGTAATAATAGGTCTGGTCAGTAGAACCCTACACAAAGGAACAACGCAAGGAAACAGTAACTGGTGCATTAACTCGAAGCCAGTACGGGTCGAACAGGAAGCTGTACGACCCGTATCACCTGATATGACCCGTACAGGAAGATGTACGACCCGTATCAGGGACTGAGAGGCAGAACTGAGATGAGTCTGAAACCCTGAAAATGCCTTTTATTAATTGATTTAGACTAAGCTATCTATTTTCTCGTATTTAATCATTGCTATTGAATTATTTAGGAAATTTAAACAACCAAACCAACATTTTCTCACTTCTAGTACCTAACTGATTAAAGTAGAGTCCGGTTTAGATTTGAACCGTCCCTGTGATCGATACCCGACAATATACTATTCGATAGGATTGTGCACTTGCAGTCTGAACCGAAGAGCATATTTAAGGTTAAAAGGTACAGCTTGCTGTACTGAAACTTTGTGCTATACCTTTTTGGTGTAACAAGTTTTTGGCGCCAGACAGCATCATTTATTTTTACTGGATTTTTGCTTATCTTAGTTAATCTAGATTTTAATTTGTATCTTTTCTTTTTCTCAGATCACAGGAACAAACTGGCATACATACCTCCTCCCATTGGCGATTACCAGTTGAGAAGCAAAGGACCACTGTCCGACGCCACTGCTTCTGCACCACCACCTCCTGATACGACCCGTGTTACATCCGACATGACCCGTGTGGAGGAGACATAAATCCCAAGGGGAGCAAGGATGGATGATCTGGAGAGAGCAGCCAGGGAGCGGGCAGCTAAGGAAAGAGAGGACAGGGAAAGAGATGCTAGAGACAGAGACTTGGAGGCAGAACTGACTGACAACGAGGACATGGCCGACTTCATACCAAGGACTCTTCGTGAGTTCAATGTGCCTCGAGCTGGAGACATGAGGGGCACAATCAGGCTACCAAGGATAGTGGGGCAGCAGCCAAACTTCAATCCTGGCATGACCAACATTGTGCAGCAGAACACCTTTCATGGCTTAGATCATGAGGATCCACATACTCACCTCCAAAATTTTCTTGAGTGTTGCACTACCATTAAAACAAATGGCGCAACCACAGATTATACCAGACTTTCATTATTTCCTTTTACTCTTAGGGATAGGGCCAAGAAATGGTTAGGGTCAGTACCAAGGGACTCAATAAGCACTTGGAGGGAATTATCAAAACTGTTTTTGACCAGATTTTTCCCTCACAAAAGAACTGCTAAGGTTAGGACCCAATTGACTAGTTTTAGACAAAGGTCTGATGAACCCCTAAATGAGGCCTAAGGGAGGTTTAGGGAATTGCAATACTCTTGTCCACACCATGGTATAACTGATTGGTTGCTTATTCAAACTTTTTATGATGGTTTAATAGAAAGCACTCGCACATCTGTTGATGTTGTTGCAGGTGGAGCCTTGATGGAAAGAGAACCTCATGAAGCGATGAACCTGATCGATAGCATGGCGCAGAACCAACAGTAGTCCGGCCATGACAACACCCAAGCAGGAGGTGGCGTCCGCTTTGAGGTCGATCAGATCACTGCTCTGACCGCCAAGCTGGACGCTATGCAGAAGACAGTTGAAAAGTTGAGTGTGAAGGCAGTCAACCAGCAGCCACAATCCTGTGTCATGTGTGGAGACAAAGGGCACTTTTACGAACAATGCCCACTAGCCCAAAGGGATGAGAAACCTGAATAGGTCAACTACCTCAATAATGAATCATCCCATTTTCAGAGACCACAGTTCAACAACCTTTCAAGCAGCAACAACAACCGGAACTACTTCCATAATACTTCTTTTCCCAACTCAAACAATCGATCATTTCAATCTGGTCCTCCTGAGCCGTATATCGCTCCCGCTGTGAGTGATTTCATGCATGAGCAAGGAAAAATGAATCAAATGATCTTCGAGCAATTACAGGCTCTCAATGCCCAACTGGCCAGTTCAGTTGCTCAAAACAGAAGGAATGAACAAATGGGTCATGAAGCTGCCTCTGCACAACCACCTCCTGGAAGATTGCCCAGTCAACCAGAAATGAACCCCAGAGAAGAGGTAAAATCAATAACCTTGTTGAGCGGGACCAACTATGAAGGACCCTCCAAGCCTGGTACGGGCTGTACCAAATATGTACGGGTTGTACCAAACCTTGACCATATAGAACTAGCTCAACCAGTAACTTCATCTTACTCTCACGCGGACCAGATAGATCCCACACGGACCATGCATCACATTCTGAGAAGCTGGAGAAGAGAGAAGCCAGGTCGGACAAGGTTGACATGAGGACGCTACACGGGTCGAACACATCTGACACGCACTGTGCGAGGGCCCAGACAGAGCAGCCAACTCCTGAGCTCAAGCCTCTTCCAGTTAACCTCAGACGCTTTGAGGATTTGAAAGCGCTACAAATGGTAATTCGGGGTATTATAATGAAAGCTCAACAAATTGTGATTGGGGGCTTGATTGAGAAATTCATAGGCGAGAAACCAGCCACCTGCCATGCCAGTGGAACCAGGACCAGCACACCCGGATCGTATAGATATCATTCGGGTCGTGTAGACCAGCACACGGTCCGTGTACCTCAAAGGTGGACGCCCCTCCCAGAACCACCTGACCCACCTTTCACCAACCAGTGAGACGCCCCCGCCTCACCCCTCACTCCATGTCTTGTTAGTTTTCATATTTTTTTCTATTTACTTTTTCTTGTGTGAATTCAAGCATTGAGGACAATGCTTCATTCAAGCTTGGGGGGTGGAATAGAAGAAAACTGTATCTGCATTTAGGTCATGTTTATTTTTCAAAAATTTGTATTTTTAGGTGATAAATTTGCGTGATTGCTTGAATTAGGAACTTTTGTGAAAAGTTTTGGTTGTGTTTGGAATGACCTTGAGAAATTATAACTAACCCCATAATTGATCCAAGAACTGAATAAGAAGGGATGTTTTGAGAACTTGAAAAGATGAAAACTTGAATTGTATCGAAAAGTCATTTTGAAACTAAATTGTGTCTTTTTAATAAAGAAATGAAGATTTTAAATAACGAAAGATTGGGATATCCATTGGTATGAATGAATACCATTGGATGTGTGTATTCATGGTGTATGCGAAAATTAAAAAATATATATATAATAAAAAAAAGTGATGAAATAAATGAAAAGATGGAGAAAATAAGAGTACTGGCAATAAGTCCTATTGGGCGCCTTTGAGCTCATCTCCCAAATTTAGAAAAGAAAAGAACTTTTGCATACATTAACACACGAAGTTCGCGACTTTCTGACCTAAGCTTGTTCCAAGTTTGGGGGGGCGGCTAAAAGAAGAAAAATCACCACAAACGAGGGCATTGTTTCAGTGAAAGAATGAAATATTGATAAATTCGGGTAATTAGCTTTGCAAATATTAAAACATTTTAGAATTTGAAGTTTGATTAATCGATTAGTGGGGTGAATCAAAATTGATCAAGGAAAATCCAAATTGTATCCAAAAATATTCTCATGGTTCTTGATAAGAGCAGTTCATGTAAATTTTCACATTTAGGAATTTATCTGGATTTAGGTAGTCCAAAGTCCAACCCGATACCTAAGTTGGGATTTTGGCTTGAGGACAAGCAAGATTTCAGCTTGGGGGAATTTGATATCTCGCAAACTTATCTATATTCCGACCTGTATTTTGTATCAAAACCTGTGTTTAAATTATTAAATCAGTCGTATTTCATTGAATATCTATAGAATGTGGTACTGCTGCACTTTTATTCTTATTTTGCAGAAAACGGGCGAAATCAGGGAAGTTACTACAACATTTGTATTTATGGTTAAAAGGTACAGCTTGCTGTACTGAAACTTTGTACTATACCTTTTTGGTGTGACAATTAGTGTTGATAGAAATTGTAGTAAAAGAAAAACTCATAAAAATAAAGGTTACCAGAAATTTCCTCTCCAGGTTTAGCTTTGATTTGTCATCAAAGCCGTGAAAAGATCTTAATGGTGCAGGCATCAGGCTAAGGGCAAGCCTAGTGATTGTCGCTGTTATCAACTTTGGATGTTTTGCGCAACTGAACTCGTGGTCTCCAACTCGCCATACCTCCGGTCGGTTGTCAATATTGTCAGTCACCGCCTTTATCTTTCCAGCACCTCGTCCCTTCTTCTTTGGAGGTTCCGGTGGTGTAATTTCTATTGCGGGTGTACCATTTAAACTGTCTTGAACAACTAGTGTTTCATATGTGCTATGGTTCCTCTTGCCGTATTTGGCAGTTTTTGCTCTTGTGACCTTAGATTTCTTGTGGGGAGCCATTCGTCTTTTGCTTACAATGGAACAAATATGATGTTATCTATGAAGTAGAAGTTTGATTTGAAATTTAATTTGAGTAAGAATAAAGTAACAGATATGAGTAAAATGGAGAAAGGATATTTCACTAATTACCACATATTTTTCAAAATAAAGTAATATTTGCTAGGGGTATTTCACTAATTCACTTAACTAGAACTCCTTATTGATTATCACTACAAAACATAAAGCAAAGTAAAAAAAAGGTGTTAATAACAATTTACTGTCTTAAAACTAGTGTTAATTAAAAAAATAATGAACAGTTACCCTTATATAAATTTGGTCTTAAAAGAAGTGCTAATTTACTGTCTAAAATATCGAACAAGTGTTAATTTATTAATATGAAAAGAACTCTTAACCCTTATAGGTCTTATAACTAATATCAAAAGCTAGCAACCCTTAACCCTTTTAATAAGTAACATATTTTGCATAAATCTCGACATTGGCACAGTTTTCAAACAATTTGAGCCGTAGGTGCATAATTTGAAACTGATATGGAAATTAATACAAATTTATTCTTATCATTACTTAAAATTCGACATTCTCAAATATTCAAGAGGAAAGGGGAAGACAAGGAGTTATGATATCTGGGATGTACCTAATGCCTTTCTCCGAGTATTGCATAATGGAATTGAGAGAGAAAGAGAGAGTTACTTACTGTATAAGCTGAGTAAGGCAAACTTCTTGTGGTAAGAGATGAAGATAGGGGCGGCGGTTTTTTTTTCTCTATTTGTGAAATCGATTTGGGTATTTGGTTAAGTAGCCCTTGCTTGGTTTGCAGTAATTCTCTGAGATACATTAAGTTGTAAGGCAACTTTGTGTCCTGATCCCATGAAATAGTTTAACTTTGAGATTCTCACCGATTTTGTTTTAACGTATGATATCTTTCAATTTGGGATCATAGGCGCTCAGATATTCCAGAGCTGCGATGTCACAATGAGAGTGAGTGATGCGCCTAAACTGTTGCTCCCAAAGTGGGGGGAGAACTAAATTTCATCTGACCGCCTAAGTTCGGGTATAAATAGAGCGGTTATGGCTTTGCAGAAGTAAGTTGCCAGTTGGTGGCCTTGGTTTATATAATAAGTTGCACTGCAATTAGTTGAAATGTATCTGTTTATAATTTCTCCCAAAACTTCCTGTCTCCAAATGTAAGTATGGTGTTCTTGAGGAATAACATAAACCTGTTATCCATATCCCAGCCGCTAAGAAGTGTCAAGATATGGGCCAAGAGCACTGTTATTTATTGAGATTGCATATACTGAAGGGTGAATGGTTCGGATGATAATAACAGGTCCCTGTTGTACACCTAATAATAATAGCCGATTTTTTTAAACCAATTGAATGAGATAAATACGATGCAGTAGTCAATTTAGTTATTTATTTTGTAAGTAATTTGACAAAAATTATATGAATATTATAATAATTTCAATTACACAATAATAATTGACAATATTATAATTTATATCAAAATGGTATGATTTTATATACATTAAATTATATTACATTACATGGATGTTGCATATGTGTATCACATCTTCTATGTATAGACCAATATCTAATTACCACATCACTAATACCCCATTTTGATACTAACTCTGGCCTTCTTTTTTGTATCTGAAATAGTGTCTTTTAGTAGTGCTATGGCATTCAAGTCTTTATTCATTCTTAATGTATATTTTAGTTGTACAAAGTTTTCATTCTTAATCGTACTAAGTGATGCATGGGTTGTTGCTAATTGTAGGAACACCTGGTGATCCAGAATCACTGCTGCAATCGGAGGAAGGTGATTATGACTAGTCTTGTTCTTGGGACCATGCTACCAACCATGAGCAGAGGGAGACAGAGCCCTCTAAAGCCACTAGTGAATAAGAGGAGGAGAGCATGCATCCCGCCATCAAGGATGATGATGGCAGTAAGAGTGGGGTAATACGCCGCCCACTTATGTTTTTGTGATGTAGCTTTGGGTCTTAACCACCTAGAACTTGACGAATATAACGATGGGGCTGAAAGGGAGGCGAGAAGAAAGAGAAAAAGAGGGCAGAAGTCTGATGTGAGGCGGGGCTGAGGGAAGGCGAAGCCTCGTAAACTAGCAGCCCCAGAATGTAAACCTAAATTGATGGTGGTTGGTGACGCAGAGTTCACATCCTACCCTATTTGCACAAAGGTGGTCACCACTATAAGGATGCTAACTTTCTGGGACCTCATAGGATGTATAATATGTTTTCTCTCAAGGCGAGGTTGGAAATCCTAAAAATGTTCTTGCAGAGGTATTATTGGGGGGAGGAGGAGGATGAGAAACTATGTATTGCCTTATTTGAGAAAATGGCATCAGATGCGTACTATCGCAAGATGACATTATTGAGGAAGAAGTACGACAAGAAATATGGAAAAGACAAATTAGTGTGGAAAGACTACCTTGCTCAGTGGTGCAAGAATCAAGAGTATTAGAAGGGGTTGTGCCTTATTTGGTCGAAGGAGAAATGGGGCAAAATTTCCCAAACCAACAGGGATAACAAAATAGAAGATGGGACGATCATCAATCATGTGGCTGGTTCAAGGTCCATGTTTTGGCACGCAGTCAAACTAGTATTGCATAAATAGCAGTTTACTATTGTGCCATTCATAAATCTCATGATTTGTATTTGTAGCAATTAATTTACAAATTATTTTAATTGCAAGTATCCAAAAAGGGATCGGCTATCACGTTGAAGGAGGTTTTCGACCGAACCCACTCCAAGAAAACAAAGGATGGAAAGGTCTACGTAAACAAAAGGGCAACCAATTCGGTGGTAATTGGTTTTTCCCCCTTTGGTTATATCAATTGCATTTTAGATTGCACAATTCTTAGCAGTTGGTAATCCAAGCTGTTCAATTTCAGAATGAGTATGATTACCTGAAGGCGCTATTCGGGCAAACGATGATAGATGAAGAATTATGGGAGTTGGCTGTAGAAGGAGAGGATTTGCATGGCCGGTTGTTCGGCTTTGGAAACCGGTCTAGGATATGCAAAGTCAATCAAGCATTGGCTATAGAGGATGCAACCATGTTGGATACTGCCAAGAGCACTGCCACCTCGGCTAAAGATGTGACACAAACTTTCACAAAGTCACAGGTGGAAGAGATAGTTGGCTCCAAGGTTGCCTCCATGTTAGCAGTTGAACAAAAGTTGTTTGCTAAAGAGATAGCTGAACAAGAGAAGCGGTACCGAGCAGCAGTTGACGAGTATAGGAGGACTAACAGCTGGAACCAAGCTTGTATTGCATAGTTCTACCGAGTAACTGGAGTGTCTCGTCTAACTTGCCCTGTAAGTGTATTTACTTCAATAGAACTTACTATTATGAAAACTTCCAGCAATAAGTTAGAATAAGTTTAGCTTCTCTAATTAAGCATCCAACTGTATGAGTCCTCATCTGTTGAGGTAACTTAATATTTGTGTTCAAATGCAGACCACTCGATTGGAATCCAGACAATCCTACCATGTAAGAAATGTATATCACCCTTTAATATTCATGATGAAACAGTCTGTATCTAAAATCAAATTTTGAGTACATCTAAAATCCTGCCATGTAAGAAATGTATATCTCCCTTTGCTATGTAGGAGGCTTCGACATCCAAGGGAAATGATGCTGGGGTAGCCAACATGGAGGGAACTGAAGCTGGGGTAGCCAACAGTGAGGGAACTGATGCTGGGGTAGCCAACAGGGAGGAAACTAATGTTGAGGTAGCCAACAGGGAGGGAAATGATGCTGGGGTATCCAAGGGAAATTAGTATGTGTTGTTAAATTTAATTTGTAATAAATATAATGAACAAAGTAGGATGTCAAACTAGTATGTGTTCAAGTAGGATGTGAACTTATCAATTATTTTCTTTGTTTATTGACAGTAGGATGTGAAAATACTATGTTTGAACATGAAGGTAGGATGTGAACTTTTATTTTATTTTATATGTTTGTTGACAATAGGATGTGAATGAATATAATTTAGTGGTTAACTTGTTGTATTTGAATAGTAGCAGTTAATTTGTATTTTTCAACTCTTATAAGTTTTTATTGTGATATTACCAATTAATTTCTCACTGGGTTGAGTTTAATATAATGCGTACAATGTGGGTATGCACATAAAATAAGTTATACTCAATAAGGGGGTACTATTATTTACATGGGTATATCGATCGAAATAGTCGAATCTCTCTTGATCTTATTGCTGTCAAACAGAGAAAACCCATTTTTGTAAAAATAACACCCCAACGCTCATTCATACCTATCAAGCAGACTCTCTACGAGGAATGGCACCCACCTATCTGAATTGAGCGCCAAGAGCACTAAAGATCTTCTGACCTATCTGGATTTTCAACTTCTCTCAGTTGGAACAGCTCTACCCTAGTTATCTCTACTGCTTAACACATTTGGCATGTAATTAATAGAAGGCAATAAGCATTCTCTACTGCTCAATACATTTTCAACTTCTCTAAGTTAAAAAATGCGAAATTGATTGTCTCAACTGCTCAATACCCTAGTTGCCTTACCTTTGCAAGCATTGTCTTAACCCAAGCAAACACTATTCAAATTGATCTTCCCCCTTTGCAAGCATTGTCTTAACCCAAGCAAAATTTGTAGCAATTGAACTTACCCTTATGTTGATACGCGAAATTGATTTATTCTCACCTTTGTGACCATTATAAATTGATCTTCATTAATTTCTTTCAATAATTAAACATAAATACCTAATTAGTGGCTAAATTTCCTCTTGTCCAACAATTAATAGCTAGTGAAATGGGAACGAAACGTACATGGATGTACAACCGACTGAATGCCAATTGAAGGCTTCTACCCGAGTTCATAAAGGGTGTGAAAAATTTGTTGATGTAGCTTGTTCCAATCCCTCGGTTGTGACTGTCCTTAATGGCAAAGAATGTATCCCATGTCCATGTTAGAAATATGAAAACCTCTCAACCAAAGACTTGCAAACCGTGAGAATACATCTTTGCCAAGCCGGCTTTCGAGAAGGATATGAACATTGGCACACACACAGGGAGAAATGCCCAACTCACCTCTCAATGTTCTGCAAAGTCCACCAACTGAACGAAACAATGGCAATTATCATGTTGGAGCTGATATGGTAAGGGAAGCCGCCGGTCAAAATTTCAATTGGGAGGAGGATGCACCTATCGGAATGGCTAAAAAATTCTTTGACATGTTAGCCGCATCGGAAACACCACTTTGGGAAGAGAACATAACGGGTCAATTGAAATGCAAATCACACACAATCTTATCGGCCGTAACAGAAGCACTAGCATTGAAGTCGGAATACCAATTGAGCCAAAAATACTTTGATGGGATGATGAGTCTTATCAAAAAGCATACCCCCCTAGTGAAAAAATGCCGGAAAACTTCTATCAAGCCAACCGATTGGTCGAGCCGCTCAGCATGGAACATAAGAACATCGATGTATGCCCAACCTTTTGTTTGTTTTACTATAAGGATAGAGAGGACAATACACATTGTGATGAATGTGATACACCAAGATATAAACCACTTGGACCTAATAAGAATGCAAAACCGGTTGCACAAAAGCAACTTCGTTATCTACCAATCACGCCAAGATTACAAAAGTTGTACATGACCCGATCGAATGCGGTCAAAATGGGATGGCATAAGGAAAGTTTTTGTGAGAAGCCCGAGATTATGGTGCACCTGACTAATGGTGAGTCTTGGAAGCACTTCGCACGAAAATATCCGGCTTTTACCAAAGAGGTGAGAAATGTTTGGTTGGGGATAATAACAGACGGATTTATGCCATTCAAGTCAAATGCATCTCCATATTCATGTTGGCCGATACCTGTTTTACCTTATAATCTATCACCTGGGATGTTAATGAAAGAAGATAGCATATTCCTCTCGCTAGTCATTTGTGGACCAAGCATCCAGGTTGGGACATTGACATTCTTCTTGAACCTTTATTGATGAATTGAACACATTGTAGAAGGATGGAGCGATTACATGAGATGTGTCTAAATAAGCGAACTTCACCATGAAAGCAACACTACTTTGGTCAATAAACAATTATCCGGCATTCGAGATGCTAAGTGGGTGGGGTACTAAAGGCAGATTAGCATGTTTTCTGTCACACCCCAAACCAGGAATTTGGATTAAGGTGTGATCACCCTCGCCTTGTGCTTAATTAATCATTAAGCATGCAAGGCTAATCATAAATAATAAATCAAACAGCAGCGGAAGACAAAATAATATAAATATCAAGCATCAGTCACATAGCAAATAAATAAACATATACATACATAACATATAATTCGATCCATCTTGGATCCAAATAACTCCATTTATAGAAGGGGATACA
>JARJHM010001431.1:0-28225 GCA_033356055.1 Carex pumila | reverse complement strand
TTTGGCTTCTTTTTTACTGAAGATCAGAATTAAAAGTTAAAACTTCAAAATTAAGACAATAAAAAAAATATATGTTCATATATAACTCATATAGATTGAAACTATAATTCACAAAGTTGCTGTTGCTAATGAGTTGAGCCGGCTCGCGAATCAATATTTCATAACGAATGGGACTTGAAATTGAAAAAACCCGAATTCAACTCGGCTCACTTTTGAAAGAAAAAAAACTCGGCTCGATTCGGCTCAGCTCATGAGCCGGCTCACATTTTTACTTATTAATTTCTACAAGTTTTGTAATAACCCCTTGTTAAGAGGGCTTAGGTATCAATCAAAAAACATGAAAATGGGCTTCGGCTGGAATTTAAAATTTAAAATTTTCTGTATGTGTTTTGGGGATAGTGGTCGTAGTTGTTGTTTTCTCAAGGGCTTTTCAGCAAAATGGCCTATTGACATGTTTACTGGATCCTAGCGAGACTTGTTTGTTTTAGGTTATTAATTCCACGGCTTCGACCCAGTTGAGAGTTAAATAAGCTTCAACTAACCTATTCCTATTTTCAAGTTACGTCTCGTGTCCCATTTTGCGGGTCCCACATATCAGCGTCTGAAAATAAATCTAGGAGGATTATTCTTAGAAAAATAAGTTACAAATTTGTTTTCTTCTGAAAGAACAAATTAAAAGATAACCGGCGGCCGGCCATTCCCAATCCCAACCATTTCTTTCTTATAAATTATGCAAACTAAATGATGCGCCAATCAAATAAATAAAAGCTTATGATCTTCATGTTTCCAAATTAGTCAAAATTTAATAAGTTTTATGAACTTTGTGAATTTAATTAATTTAATTACATATAAAATTAATCTCTCAGTAGGAGCAACACTCTGCATAGAGACTTGAACAATTTACTCTCTCGGTACAATGGTACATGGCACGACCACATTATCAACTTTTTTTACTTAATTTTTGTTTTTTCTCAAAATATGTCTTTTATAATATTTATTTAAAAAAAATATGGTAGTTTTGCATATGATGCACTGTAAAAATATTGTTGTATAACGAACATTCGTACAAAAATCTTTTCACAGTTAAAAGGTTAAGATTGTTTTACATTTTTTTTGTTTTTATAATAGCCGAAAAATCTGAGTCGATAATTTATCATGCAACAAGTTATATATATCAATGCAAGCAAATTTTAGGCACTGTGGGTCTGTCAAAATACGAGCATAGATTTGAAAGTAATATGCTATATATTTACCACTCATTGTAATTGTCATCTTGGCATAAATAAATAAATAAATTCATGCTGCACATGTAAATAAGATATGTAATTAGTAATATATCAATCAATTTCCAAATCCAGATCCAGATCCCTCTCTCATGGAGTTGAGCTGTTGAGGCCTTGCTTCTCCAGTTTAATTCCATTTCCATCTTCTCCATTTCTCCATGAGAATTTCCTCCCTTGTAAATGTAAATGAGATTCCTTAATTTAAGTGACACTACACTACACTACGGGTCCCTCTTCCTTTGCTCATTAATTAATTCTGATCATTTTGGGCCCCTCACCCAAGCAAAATAATTGCGCGTTCTAAGAAGTTTGGTCTCTCAACCCAAACCCTAGACCCTACCTTTCTTCTCTGCCTCTCCCTCTCCGCTTCATCTCCGCCTCGCCATCCCGCTGTGCTCTTGCCCCCCTCCGCCATTTCGTTTGCCCTCTCTCTTTACCGAGAAAAAACCCTCCCTCGATGTCTCTCTCTCTCTAAGCCCGAGCACCGAGCACAAACCTTCCCCCGTTGTCTTTCTCTCTCCAAGCGCGTGTACCAAGCATAAACCCTATCCCCGCTGTCTCTCTCTCTCTCTGAGGACCGATCACCTACCAATTCGCTGCACTCTCTCTCTAGGTATGTTATTTTGGTTCAATAGTTACTTGATTTTTCTCATGTGAAATTTGTGAAATAATGAAAATTTTGTGAATTTTGTGAATTAAAGGTTAGGATTGAGCATTTGAATTGAAATTTTGTGAATTAAAGGTTAGGATTGAGCTGCTGTACAATACGTCGGTAAATTTCTGGACTTAATTCATATTTGGTCTCCATCTCCTTAATCCTTCATTGCTAGCTGAACCTTCAAACTAGCTAACTGAAATCTGTAAAAATTTCAAATTTGTAAAACCACATTTGGTGATTAAACATATGGTTTTTAACAGGAACTCAGGTTTTGAATCTAGTATATATCATTCACGAGTTACCAGTAAGACTTACATATTTTCTTATATCAATATATCTTAGTGGTTTATCTACTAACCCTAAAAAAAAAGACTTGTGATCTGGTATACTGGTACAATGGACAGTTTAGTCATTAGACTAACTAGTATTTTGAATTGTTCTTGGAATATGACTTTAAGGTATGCTTTTGTGAGTACTTTTGTCTTTTACCACAATTGATTGAAATGAATGTATTTATTGCTTTTATCAGCTTTACCTTTCTATTCCTTGAGAGCTAGTATGTGTGGAAATTAGAAGAATTTTTTGGGGTTCTAATTAGAATGGCCATAATCTTTGCTATAATTTTTGGTTAAGCAACATTTGGTTCTGAGGAGCTTCTATATGGTAACCAACTATAATTTCCTTTTAAATTGATAAAGCACTGTTGTTGTTGGTTATATAAAATAATTGATCTTTTTCTTTTTTGTTTAAAATATCAATAGGGAATTCAGAGCTTTTGCCATTTTGCCAACTATCATAGTTGCACTGTGTTTCGACAGTTGCCAGTTCATTTTTAACTCCAACTGTTCCCTCTAGCACCAACTCTTGTGTTAGCATGATACTATAAAGCTATTATGCTGAGGTAAAATTATGAATTCTGAGGGGCAATTTATTCATTTTTGTTTGACTGAACCTTGATTTAACTAGTTTAGTTGTCTACAAAGTCTTAAACAGTGTTGGATTTTTAATTGAATGTTTGCAACATGTTGTGGTCTTTTTGGCAAATATTATGGTTGGTACAATTAAAAAAAAAAATACTCTTTCAATGTCAAAAGACCACAAGTAACCTTGACAAAAGGAGAAAGAATCATAGTGTATTTCCTAAAAGAAGCTGAACACTTTATTTGCATTAAAACAAGGGAAAAAAGTGGGGTTATTTCTATATTTCTTATATAAACTAGTAGAGGTCGAGAAAGGGTATTCATGACATATTCCATGAGACATTTCTCTTTGCTAAGATGCTTGGTGTAATTATGCTTTAAGGTTTGAGGCACACATGGAGGTGCATGTGGGGTCGGTTGATGAAGAGGAGGATGAGCAGGGAATAGCACATATGATAGATCATGTCACTTTCTTTGGGAGCAAGAAGAGAGAAGCTTCTTGGTACTGGTGCCAGGTCAAATGCTTATACCGACTTTCACCATACCAACTTTCACATCCACTCCCCCACCTATTCCAAGGTGCTAATTAATTAAACTTTCTTACCTTTTATTTCCTTTTTGTGGCAAATATGAAAATGCTACTGTTTTTTGCAGATACTTGAGATTATTGGGTATAGATTGTAGAAAATGAAATCTAATATTATTTTTTGGAAGGAATCTGGTGAATATTTGCTTCCTTCTGTTCTTGATGCCTTAAATGAGGTGCATCTGTCTCTCTCTCTCTCTCTCTCTCTATTTTGTATAGTTCTTGAGTGTCTTAAACATGTGCACGAATATCGTTCAACGTGCTCATGATATAACACTGTTTGGAATTTTCGGAAAAAGACAAGGCTTTTTGGTTAAAAATGATATTGAAAGGACTATGGAGTTAGCGATACAGGTTTAGTATTATTCCAACTTTTACCTGAATTGTGTTCATATTTTTATTTTTATTAATTCATTTGTATAGTTCAATATCTATTTTTGTTCTTTTTCAGAGGGTGAGTTCCATTCAGCACTGGAGAAAGCTTCTAGAAATTAAATATCAGTTCTCCTATCTTCTTAGTGGTTCAGGTATCCACCACAAACTATTAGGACAATTTGGTAATTTACCACAAGTCAGTTGTAATTATGACATTTTGGTAATTTGGATTATATATGATATTATATATTGACAGTTTCTAACGCTAGTTTGATGCCATTATGGATATAAACCAGCACTGTTGTGAGAAATAAAAATGTGAGACCAATAAGGTGCAATCTCAAATGTATTGGTAGTTGTCAACTTGTATTGGTTATTTGAGGTCAGTAAGGTGCAATCTCAAATGTGAGACCAGTAAGGTGCTAATTAGCAAATCAATTTAAAGCAATTTTGTTTACCATTCCCTTTAGTTTCTAACAGTATTATCTAAAATCAAGTAATGGGAACTGCTGACAAACAATTCAGGGTTTACATGTGTTTACACTGTAAGGGAAGGAATGACATTGTCTACACTTTGGCTAATCTGAGCAGGATAGGAGGTTTTAATTAAGTTGGATTGACTTTTTCTTTAATTTCAATGAGTGCTTGATGTAACTAAATAATGTATTGATGTAATACTGATTTGATATGTGAAATGGAAGCCTAAGGGCATTTGTTGGAAAAAAAAAAATTTATTATTTTTGTGACTTTTAGCGGCGTTTTTGAAACGCCGGGAAAACACAATTTTTTTTATATGTCAACACTTTTAGCGGCGTTTGCCAAGCGCCGGTAAAGGTCCTATAAACGCCTATAAAAAAACCAAGTGCCAGGAAAAGTCCATTTCGGGCGGCATTTGACAAGCGCCGGTAAATGTCCTATAAACGCCGGTAAAAGTAACCAAGCGCCGGGAAAAATCTATTTCGGGCGGCGTTTTTCAAACGCCGTTAAAGGCATCTGGAAGTGCCGGCATAGGCTTTTGCCGACGGTAGTATTCCTGGCACTTGCCCAAGCGCCAGCAAAAGTCTTTAGTGGCGTTTTTTAGTGTATTTAGCGGCATTTGGTGCCCAGCAAAAGTCTTTAGTGGCGTTTTTTAGTGTATTTAGCGGCATTTGGAAGCGCCGGGAAAGGGTAGTTTTCTTGTAGTGAATTATATAGATTGTTACATCCTAATTGATATCAGTAGGGGAATTTTATTTCTTCCTTTTGCTAATTATTTGTAGGTCCACCAAATTAACCCGTGTATTGAGTGATAGTTTGTGTATTATTTTCATTTGAATGTTGAATTATGTAAGATATTATTTTCTAAGGTCGATTATTTAATATAAGGAGCAATTAGCTGAAATTTATAAGATTTTTTTGTTCATAAAATAGTAAAAACGAGTTGGAGCAGTAATAATATTGGCTAGAAGAAAATTTTTAGGACCATGACTATCTAAAAATCAAGAATTCAAATTTCATACATGACTTCACAAGCTGTGAAAAAACAATTAAGATAGTAAAACACAATCTCATATTTTATTTTCCAAACTTGAGTTTGTTCGACTATCCAAAATAGTTTTATGAAATTGTGATATCAAAGTTAAAAGTTATCTTTTGTTATATTTTTGTATTCATTAATTAAAATATTTTTGTCACTATTCATTTATATTTTATTTCAATTATACTTTTGAATTACCATAATACAAAGAGAAATTTTGAGCTAAAACATCTATTGAATTTCTCTTTAGGCTAACAATGGAGAAAAAATATTTTTGATTTTGATTTATGGCTAGAACTTTTATTTTTTAATATTTAAAAAATTGTGATAATTTGTGACCAAAGAAATCCTTATCTTTTAATTTTTATTAAAATAAGTGCATTCTTTTGGTATGATGTACATGTGCGAAGTATGACAGCTAACTTTTGAAGACTCACAACTTATCAGTGACAGCAGAATTAAAATTGTTTATAGTCATCTAATTTACATTTCTTATCAGTCATATTTGCAATATAAAAAAAATCACAAGCTTCTTTTTTGCTCAAATCTGAAATTATTTTCATTTAATTATATTCTTAGTGGTTCAGTTACCAATAATTATAAAATAGCAATTGAGGTTTATCTTAAACGTAAATTGTTTGTATTCATTTCAATTTATAATGCTAAATTATTAGAAAGAGATAAGGTAATGGAGGAAATTGATTGACGATAACAATATTATTGCACATTAGATATAAAAAAAGAGAAAAGTAATTGAAGAAAAAGTATTAGGAATCGAGAAAGAGTGTGTAACAAATAATGTGTATTAATTGTCTAATTTCTAATTTTTAATTTTTTATTTTCATTTCATCATCAATATTTCATTTTATTTTATTTTATACTCATACGAAAATAATCTATAAAATTGAAAAAAAATGTAATAAAAAAGGATTTGGAGAAATTGAACAATTGCAGGTCCATAAGTCTAACATTTAAAGAGAGATATTGAAATTTTAATTAGCAATTCAAATTAAAGTACAAACTTAACTCAATAAAAAAATGCAAAATTTTAATAAACAAAACAATTGAAAAAATACAAATGGCAGATAAGAAATATTTATAGCAAAGAATAATAATTAAGAACAAATGCTTATAAAAACTATGATATGAAAATCAATACCTGCCTAGCTATAATAATAAATTGAAACGTACAAAATAAAACAAAATGGGAAACACCAAAAGATTGTTTTTCAGATTAAAGTTGGGTACAATCTTTCAACCTAATTAATTAATATTTATTAAAAATGTTTTATTTGGATTTTGAACTTGCAACAGCAAGTACAAAATAATTATGATCTATGTTGACATTAGCTTTAACTTTAGTCCTGTAATATCCCGAAAAATTAAATTATTATTACTATTACTAACAAGATTTTTTCATAATATAATGAAGATAGCATATTTTATTTGTGAAAAAAATAAAAATCTGAATAAAATAATTTTAGTCATTAGTGTTGACGTTTCTTTGATTTATTCTAGATGTTAGTATAATATATTGTACTACTATACTTGAAATATTACGGTAATACATAATATATATCTACTATCTTACTTTAAATAGATCTTCACCCTTTATAGCTTTAAATCTTTAATATAACAAGGTCACAAACTGTTATATATCCCTGCTAATTTCTAATATGGCAATAACAACTATTCTACTGTATTTACGAAAGTTCAATTTTATAAATATCTGTATCCCCTCTGTGCATCCCTTCTCCAATTCACTCATGCACCCCTTGAATTAAACAACCTATATAAATTAACTTCCATTTTGTTTTGGATTTGAACCGCACCCTTAATTTTATTTCATTTTCCTGCAGCCTCTTTGTTTCGTTTTATCCGCTCTTCCATTCTAACTTTTCCTTAATTCTCTCATTGAAAAGTGGATCCGAATTTGCTATCAGCATATATTATCCGCTCCGTTTTCACCCCTCATTGGGCACATAAATTTTTATTATTTCTATTAAATTTCTGCTGGCTCTCTGTATCTAGATAATTAGTATGGTTCAATTAAAAAAATAGCAAACAAAATCAGCAAAGTAGCAATTTTGAAAATTTTATTATGCATATTGCATAATGAAACTTTCAATTTTATCAATTAGTGTTTTTTTGAGATAGCTAAACGTGTACGCATGGATGTATAATGAATTAAAACTTTTTTTTATCTTAAATTTATTTTATTTTAGATGGCGCTTAGACGACTAATGAAAACCGTAGAAAGCAAAGTAGCAAAGTAGCAAAGTGGAATTTGAAGAGGAACGATAAGAAGAAAGAGTTTGAAGATTGTACGTACAACATTCTCAAACTAGCTTTTTAATTTATATCCACACAAGTTCAAGCAAATCAACGAAGCCTTAATTAAATATTGATGAGAAAAAATATTACGAACTGTATAAAGACTACAGTTTACATTATTATGCACAAATAAATTGGTCCCCGCAATAATTAATTCATTTATATTTACCTTTTTGCAGGTGATCCTTTTAGAAGTGTTGCGGTTAAATAGTGCTATGATTTTTATGCAATTTCATCGAGCTTCCGTTTAGAAGAAAACAATATTTTCTGCATTAATATGGACACAGTTCTTTTTTAGGGTCTTGTGAACATCAATTTCACTAAAAATTTATTAAAAAAAAAAAAAAACTAAGTGGAGAGCTCTACTTCATCCATCTATAGCAGTGTGTTGTAAATAACGGTATGCGATCGTCGGACGGACAGAGTACCGCCAAGCAATTAATTGAGAATCGAGAATACTCGGCCATAATAAAAAATAATCAGTTGATTAGTCGGAAAAATTCATGACGGTTTAATCAACGCCAACAACTAATCAGTCTATTAATCAGCCTAAACATATGTTTTTTACAACACTGAACCATAAAATACTAATTTTGTTATTTATTATTAATAAACCAAAAATAAAACTTAAAAAGATATAAAATACTAATTTTGTTATTCATTATTAATAAACCAAAACAAAAATTTAAAAAGAAACTAAGTTTTCAAAACTATCCGTCAACCTTTTATCTAAAATCATCTATATATTATCAAATCGGTCAATCTATGTCATTTATTACCTGTGGTAACGGTCACAGTCACAGTGAAAGAGATTTGCAGCTCTTAGAAGGCTTGATGGTCAATCTAAATGTTTTAAATGTCATTTATTACCTTTTAAAAGGCTTTATTATAAATATGTGGTGAAATTGCAGCCATTATTAATTTGCGTAGTTTTTGTTGGCAATCATTCTGTTTTTTCTTTGATTTTTACTAATACTTTTTTAAGAATTTTTGCGGCAACAACTCTGTTTTCAGACATAAAGAGATTAACCTAAATATTATTGACATTTTTTAAACAATGATTTTCGACGTATCTAAAGATATAACAAACGAATTCTAAAAAAATACAAAATTTATTTATCTCCAAATTATATATTTATATAAGGAGGTCGTGTTGAGTAGCTTGGATCAACATTTTAGATTTTATAATAAAAAAATATAGATGTAAAGTACTCACAGCTTCGTACTAGTAGAAAATATTGTTATATTTTTTTTCTTAAACAATTGTTTGAATTTGTATTTAGTCCTTGATAGCAGAAAATATTGCAAACATAATGAAAATTGTGAAAATTTAGAAAACAAAAAATTATATTGATACAATAGTAATAATACAAGAATATTTGTTGAGGCCAATCAACTGAAAGATGACTCACTTAATTTTTTAAAAACTCGCTCACTCACCTTAAATTTAGCACCACACTAAGACAAAAAAAAAAAAAAAAACTCTAGTCTGTCTCTTCTCTAATTACCAAAGAATTTATTTATAATAAAAAAACTAGCAATTATAGAAGTTTGCAAACATGACAATAAATTCGACGAGATTAATTTAGATAGATTTCACTAATTACTATGCATGATATCCTCTTTAATTGGTGTTTTATTATTGTTATTCAAATTATTTAATTATATTTCTTACTTGTGATTTTGTATTCAAATTATTTTACAGCCAGTAGTTCATTTACCACAACAATTATAGTTCTATAATTCTCAGAAAATGACAGTGAAAAGAAGAAAGCAAACATGAATAATGGAACTTTGAACTACAATGCCGAGAATGACAATTAATCAATTATAAGGCTAAATTCACAATCAGTGATTATTTTGATTTTACGTTTTCAGTTTTTTTTTTTTTTTTTCTCCATTTGTTAGATACACTCCAGATCTCTTTCTGAGTGTCACTGTTACCACAGGTTGACCTATCGATTGAAGATAGATAGATAGTTCAATTGTTGAATCTGGAAACATATACAATAGCAAAAATTAGTATAGGTTTATCGACAAAAAAAAAAAATTAGTATTCTATGGATGAAGTGGAGTCCTCCACATAGATTTGTTTTTTTGGTTCAATTAAATGTTCAGTGAAATTGATGCTGATGCTATTTTTTTTTTACTGTAAAAAATTCATGATATTTTGTAATTTGTCAGAAGTAATAGAATATAGTTTTGTTTATTATCTTGTTTTTTTTTATTAATAAAATAGTTTTTTTTTTAATTTAATGAGTTATATTAGAAAGTTATTGAGAATAATATATTAATTAAGTTGCTACAAGTAATTGAGAAGATAGAGCAAATTCGGAGCAGAATGCAGATAATGGTAATATAAAATTTGAATCCATTTTCCAACTGACTACGTACTCGGACAAAAGAAAGAAAGCCTCTTTTCCTTGAAGAAGCAGATCAGAAATATTTATGCATTTTAATTTTATTGGCAGAGGCAGAGGCAGAGCCATATAATTAATCTGAAACCTGGCAACCCACCAAAGGCCCATATAATCAGTTACTAAGAAAGAAAGAAATGCCAAATTAGTTTCCTCTTTAAGACTTGCTTTTATCTCAGATATCTCATAAATATATATAATAAATTAATAATTAAGCTGCACATGCAGATCTTTCTTTGTGCACCTTTAATTACTTGTATATTAAATTATTAATTGTTGGCCATTAACCTTACTTAATTAATTATATATCCGGCATGGTATATATTATTTTGTAAGTTATATATAAATGTTGGTTTGTGCAGCTAGCCGGCCGGACAGGTGATTGATGGAGCTGTTTTCAATTTCAATTTATATATATATATAGAGAGAGAGAGTTGATAGTGCGGGCCCATGAGTGTGCATGTCATGGTCTCATGCATGGGTGGCATTGCTATATTGTGGTAAGGCAGCATATATGATTAATATTACCGTTTTTTAAAAGATTTTATACCATTCAGAATTCATATTCTGATGGATTGTTTAAATTTTAAAAATTTGAAATATAATGCAATTGAACACCACTCTTCTTCTTATGATGCATATAATTATATTACTATTCTGATGTTTATAGAAATAAAACAATTTTTTAATAAATCATAATTAAATTCGTGTCTGGATTGTTTAGAGAGATGTTGTGAGAAGATTCTAAAAATTTAATCGCTGGTAGCTTTAAATTAATTTTTATTACATAGAAGTTCAATTTAATTTTTATTATATAGTAGTTATTTTTCACCGAATGTCCTAAAAATTTAATCGCCGATAGCCCTAAATTAATTTTTATTGCATAGAATTCCAATTGATTAGATATACTTCATTTTATTTTGTGATTATTTTTCACCGAAGAATCTAAAAATTTAATCCCTGATGGTCCTAAATTAACTTTTATTACATAAAAGTCCAATTTGATTAGATATATATTATTTTAATTTGTGGTTATCTTTCACTGAAGACCCTAGAAATTTAATCGCCGATAGCCCTCAATTAATTTTTATTACAAAGAAGTCCAATTAGATATATATTATTTTATTTTGTGGTTATTTTCACCGAAGACCTTAGAAATGTAATCGCCAATAGCCCTAAATTAATTTTTATTACATAGAAGTCCAATTGATTAGATATATTTCATTTTTTTAATGGTTATTTTTCACCGAAGATCCTTGAAATTTAATAGCAGTTAGGTCTAAATTAATTTTTATTACATAGAAGTCCAATTTGATTAGATATTTATTATTTTAGTTTGTGGTTATTTTTCACCGAATACCCTAGAAATTTAATCGCCAATAGCCCTCAATTATTTTTTATTACAAAGAAGTCCAATTAGATATATATTATTTTATTTTGTTGTTATTTTTCACCTAAGATCCTAGAAGTTTAATCGCCGATAGCCTTAAATTAATTTCTATTACATAAAAGTCCAATTTGATTGGATATATTTTATTTTATTTTGTGGTTATTTTTCACCGAAGACTCTAGAAATTTAATCGTTGATATCTCTAAATTACTTTTTATTACATTGAAGTCCAATTTAATTAGATGTATTTTATTTTATTTTATTTTGTAGTTATTTTTCTTTGTAGTATAAATATTTTCTCAATTACATAATTTCATTTAACTTGAAAAAAAAAACCTGGGAAGGACAACTATACTTTAGTTCTTTAGTATTGTTTTAAAGTAAAAATGTGTTTTAATAGTTCGAAATTCGTGGAATAAATTAGTAGCATTATAGTCCTCATTCAAAAAACGAAAGAATGCTTCATTGATAATTAGGAGGTGTTTGATTTGCGGTCTAGATTATTTCATGGAATATTTTTTTTAGATAATATATTATTAAATAAGAGATGAGTTACGGTGAGTTGCGAAATAAAGTGACTATTTTACTTCACACTCATATTTTACGATTTTAAAGTTCAAAACGTCGATCCGAACCGTTCATCTTGTTCTCCATATTGAAATGTGCTTGGAGACCAAATTTTATATTTTTTGAAATTTTTTTTATTATTTATTAAGCCACTTTGAAAATCGCCAATCCAGTGGTCTGGAAATTCTTACTGTTTTTACTGTTGAACCGGATTTTCATATTTTCACAGTGACTTAATAGATAGTAAAAAAATTCCTAAAAATGCAAAATATGGTCTCCAAGCACATTTCAATATGGAGACCACATCAAACGGTTCGGATTGACGTTTTGAACTTTAAAAATGAAGATATTGCATGAAGTACAAACACGTTTTACTTTGCAACTCACCGTACCTAGCCCATCTTATCATTTATGTTAATGTACTGTTACTACATTAGATTTTCTGTGTTGGATTCAATGCGGTCGTTAATTGTATAGATGCAAAACTTGGCGTTTTCTACCCCGTACTTTTTCTTAGCCTTACTCGTTACATTTACTCATGCTTAATCTGCATTGCATTGAAGAAATCAATGAAAATATTATGATAAATAGATTAAGGCTATATATTCCTTTTAAATACTGTAATTAACTTGTATCCCGCAGAGTCTTCCATTTTTATCGCTTTCATTTTAGTTTTTCTCTTGAGCGCGCCACGACTTGGTTTCAAAAAACCATGACTGTGCTTACTAAAACAAGAAAAGAGCGAGTATTTGGTAATTGAATTAGATTTTATTTTATATCGATTGATTGTTTGATAATTTATAATTTGATTATATCTTTAGAGCCGTTTAATAGGAACTTGTGTATCATAGAGATTCAGATTTCTAAATTATAGTTTGATTCATTTATATTTTATTTTTTTGTTACAGTTTAAGTTCAGATCTACATTTACGTCCGACGATTGCATACCATTATACAATACATGCGTACATTTGTTAAAACAATAATAAAACAATATCATACACGTAGCATTATTTTATAATTATACAGGACTATCAACTAAACTTAATAACAGAAAATATCATAAACCAAAGTAATAACATTTTAATAATAAATTATTTTATAACAATTTAATTGAGAAAAGTGTACAATAAAGTTTTCAATATCGGTAATATTTTCATATAACAATTAAATTTTACAAAATAAATTAGATGTATCATCCATGAGGTCCATGATGTGACTCATGAGAGTAACCCACGGACCCCTATTGTCAGAGAGAATTTTGTAACCCTATTGTCAGAGAGTAACCCACTGACCCCTATACTCATGAGAGTATCTGAGCCTGCCATGACAATTTTGTAACCCTCCTAATGGGCGAGTGCGTATCCCTCTGAGATATCTCAACTTTTGCGTGACCGACGTGTCCAGTGTTTATTCGGGGGTGATGTGGGGATCAGTATTATATGTGCTTTGAGATTTGTGCAGAACGTATTTAAATGGTTGGGATTTTCCATAAAGTCATGGAAAATTTGAGATATCTCAGAAGATACAAATTAAAAAAAATGAAACCATAATTCATTAAAAAAAAAAACACCTAAATACATTTTAAAATAATTATATAGTTAATTTTTTTTTTTTTATTAATGTGTTAAATTCATTAAGAAATTTTTTTTTCTTGCTATTATCTTAGTTAATTGAATTTCTAGAGAAGAAAGGATATAAATATCTCTGGAATACTTGTGTCAGTTTTATGCTATATATATATGCTGTATCAGACTTATTTTATCTAATTTAATCGGTTGCTCACATTTTAATCCAATTTCCGTTTTCTTCAATTAGCTTATTAAATTAAAAATTAATATTTAAGTTCATAACACCTGATGCATTTAGACAATATTGATGTGTTGTGGATCTTTTATATATCCTCTTTTATGTGCTCACTTGATTATTACTCTATAAGAGTAGAACTAGGGTGTTCTTAAGTCCACAAATTAAAATATCCTAATTGATAAGGCAGCCTCTTTGTCTCTGTCACACCCCCTGTTTTATAACCGAAGAGAGATTAATTGAAGCATCGGAGATTGATTGTTTTTATAATTTCTTTCTAAATGCCTTACTGATGTTGTATATAATTAATTTACTAAATTTGAAGGCTACTAGATTACTGGAGGTGCACAGAATTTTTATATTTTTAATAAAAGATTGTCAGAACAACTCCTAGCTCACTGGCCCTTACAAAAAAACAAAAAACAAAAACTAGATTGATGTTTAGCTTGACACCGTAATTTGTCTCATAAATAATGCAATTTTTCATATCATAGTACATATAATATATAAATTTCTTCAATACATTGCCCTCTCAAAATACCATATACAGTATACAAATTAGAATTTCATGCTTTATGTAATAGTTTCATGTTTAATGTTTGTTCTTGCTAATAAGTGATGGTACTGTGTTAAATAAGCTCAACAAAATTGGAAAAAGAATGTGTCATACAATAGTACTATATTAACTAAATTAATATTAATGCAAAATACAAGACAATTTTCCTAAGCTGTTATGCATTTTTTTTTAAATAAGAATCATTATGGATACATTTTTCTTCAAATTACATTAATTAAAGTTAAATTAGTCATCAAAGATTGTTTCAAGAATATGTTGTGTGTAGGAATAAAAGGTTATTTACATCATATACATTACACAAATTCCATTTATAAAGATCGATGAAAATATAATATATAAATTCCATTTACAACGATTGTTAAAAGAATTAAGATGTGTTTATCTAATAACAAAATAAACTAATACCATATTATGTATGTGTTTATCTAATAACATTCTTCATTAAAAACATTTTATACTAAATATGTTATATGCAATATAAGAGTGTTGGAAAGACATAAAAGTCGTTTGCATTAAATAAATTTTATATTTAATATATAAGACTTTACAAATCTGTAAATTATTTGAAACATTAGAAAAAGTTTATATAAATAAGTTATATGTCTAACATGACACTGTTTTGATTTGATGTTATTAAAAATAAATAATATCTACGAAATTAAATGTGGTATGAGTTTAGGGGTGTAAACGGAGCTGGATTATCCGATGGATATCTGCTCTGAATTCGTTTATAATTTGAATCCAAATTAAACAGATCCGGATAATTATAAAATATTCACAAAATATATGGATTCGAATACAGATAGTTAATTTTAAACAGAGCGGATATCCGAACCATCCGGAACGTGATCGGACCCGTTACCCTCAAAGGCTTCGGACCCGCTACCCTCAACGCGCTTCAGACCCGCTACCTACCCTCAGTGCTAAAATAATTAGCATTGCTGGATTCGATCCCTTGACCTCCGCTACCCTCAACGCGCTTCGGACCTACTTTATCTTTGGTTACTATCCTTTTATTTTGTATATATAATATATCAATAGAACATCTCCCATCTCTTCAAAATTATAATTAATATTTATATTTAATTTTTTTTATTAATATTTGTATCTTAAAAGTTCATATACATCAATTATACGTCTTGTATTCATATTCGAAGCCTTTTTCATTGAGCACTTTCTAAAATCAAAAGTTATTTATTTGCAAAAAAAAAAAAAAAGTTTCTTATTATAAAAAATTCCAAATTAAAAAGTCCGAGAGGTGAGTAATTAACGTGGAGAGAGAAAGGAAGAGAGTAACATGGAGAGAGAGGGGGAGGAAGGGAAGGGAAGTTTGGGACTCACAAGGACATTTTGACAAGAAATTTAATAAGAGAGTATTTTGTTTGATCTTTTAAAAAAGATGAACAATTTGTAAAATTTCCTTCCAGTGTTAGATATATAACTCATTCAAATTAAGCACTGTTAGGATCTAAAATTTATATATGAAGTTTAAAAAAAAAAAAATCACATTCCATACCGATTATATGACTCATTCAAATTAAGCACTGTTAGGATCTAAAATTTATATATGAAGTTTAAAAAAAAAAAATCACATTCCATACCGATTACGATAACAAAAAATTTGACTGCCAATTTCTTGCTTTCTTTTGTCTTCTATTTTCTTTAATTTAACGGTCACGGTTAAAGCTGTTATTTTTTTTTAAATATGCATGATTAAATAGAAAAATATATAAATATCTATGATTTTCAAATAAATTTAAAAATACCCAAACCGTCCAGAATCTCGACGGTTTACACATAAATTCATTTTTTTTTGTCAAGACATTCAGCCGAATGCAATTTGTGATTTTTTTTATTTAATTAGATTTGTGATTCTTTTATTTAATTATAATATTTTATGATTCTTGTAATTAGAATATTTTTTTTTTGTTCGTCAATTTGTTTTATCAATATTAATTAATATTTTTAAATGATTCAATCACTAAATTGAGATATAAATAAATATGATGAGTTTAAATGAGAAAATAACTAAATTTAAAGTTTTAATAGATAAATATCTAATTAATGGAGATATATATCTAAATTTGTATTATATATAATAGTTTTAATAGTTGTATTTTAAGTTTCACAATCTTTGTTATTAGTCATTTAAAAGGGTGAGATATAAGAAAACATAAAAGTTCTGTATAATTTTATAAAGACATTTGAATTTTATTTATATTATTCTATACATTAATTATGGTTACTCACACTATTTTTATTTATGAACATGCATTCCATTGCTTTAGAAATAACTCAACTATATATAAAAGCCATATGAATAAAATGAATTTTGCGTGATGAACTTCTCTCTCTTTAAAAACACTTTGCTTTTCAATTTTATTTGAGCAATAAATGAAAATTATTTGTATAATACAAGTGTACACATTACTTAATTTTTTGTCTAAGATATTAGAGAAAACTAAATTAATGGAACAAAATAAAAGGGGAATTAATGCATGAGAAAGAATGAAACAAAGCAATTATAAAATGAAAAAACTAATTTAAAAAATATATATATAAGGAATGAAAAAAAAAATACTAAATTGATCCTTCTCATCTAAAAAAACAGGTGCACTAATCTTTATAACTAAAACTTTGTGATAAACGTATCCAAAATATAATCAACATCCATTGACGCCATTTTTATTGTTCCTTCCACTCCGCTTGTTTTTCTACTTTTATTTGCTACTTCTTTGCTTCTTTGGTAAAAGGTTTAAGTAGAAATAACGAATGAAATTAAAAATTGAACGTTGGGACAAAGTTTTGCCATTTTGGTAAAAGCTATTCCTTTCGGGATTTTGAATTTCAAATCTATTTCTATAAAGAGTTTATTTATCGGATTCCTTTTGTCTGTAATACTTGGGATCTTTTTGTCTGATATTGATTAGAAATTCATTAAAAAAATCTTGAAAGTTAAGGTTTTTTTGTAAAATATAAATTAATAAATGAAGTAACCATGTTATTTTTCTTCTTCTTATATTTAGCAACTCATGCCGATGGTTGACTTAATTTTTCCGTAATAGCAAAATCAAAAACTTAATTTCTGATAAAGTCACTATACCAAAAGTCATAACGTCTAATTACCATACTTGAAATAATGTACAAAATATATACTAAATTGTTTCATTATAAATAAATAAAGGTGATTGACTTTTGTAATATCTTTCATTTAACATAGCATATATACTCTGCTCTGTCACTGTTCCACTCTCACTCCAACTGCAAACACATTTTGATTTGAGGACTACTTGTTTAAAACTATGCATATATATATATATATATATAGAGTTAGGCTGGGGTGCTATGGATAGCATAGTGGCCTCTATGCTACGGCTCAATATTTGAGTTTTCGAAATCCAAACGGTCGATCCGAACCGTTCATCTTATTCTCCATATTAATATCTGCTTGGAGACCAAATTTTATAATTTTCTGAATTTTTTTACTATTTATTAAGCCACTTTGAAAATCGCTAATCCAACGGTTTTACTGTTTTGTGCAGTCACCGTTGGATCAACAATTTTGTAAAATAGTTAATAAATAGTAAAAAAATTCAGAAAAATGTAAAATTTGGTCTCGAAGCAGATATTAATATAGAGAATAAGATGAACGGTTCGGATCGACCGTTTGGATTTCGAAAACTCAAATATTGAGCCGTAGCATAGAGGCCACTATGCTATCCATAGCACCCCAGCCTAACTCTATATATATATATATATATATATATATATATATATAGAGTTAGGCTGGGGTGCTATGGATAGCATAGTGACCTCCCGTGCTACTGCTTAATATTCAAGTTTTAAAAATCCAAATGGTCGATCCGAACCGTTCATTGTTTAATCCATATTGAAATGTGCTTGGAGACCAAATTTTACATTTTTTGGAATTTTTTTGCTATTTATTAAGATGGTTTCAAAATCGCTGTTTTTATTAAAATTCTGCACCACTGGAAAACAGTGGTTTCAAAAATACTTAATAAATAGTAAAAAAATTCCAAAAAATGTAAAATTTGGTCTCCAAGCACATTTCAATATGGATTAAACAATGAACGGTTCGGATCGACCATTTGGATTTTTAAAACCTGAATATTAAGCCGTAGCACGGGAGGTCACTATGCTATCCATAGCACCCCAGCCTAACTCTATATATATATATATATATATATAGAGATAGATAGAGAAAGAGAGAGAGAGAGAGAGAGAGAAATTTACAAAACATAAAATTACTATGTGGTTGTCGATTCTCGCAATTCATAGTCACATACATATATAGAATCTAGAAATTACAATCGACAATTAATTTGATCAAAAGAAGATGGAACATATATACTCAACATGCATGTGGTATTTCCGTATTTGTGTGTAAGCAACAATCTGATATTTATCTCCAGATTTGGAACGTAGACATATATACGCACGATGCATACACATTAATTAGTGGTGCATGAAATGAAATTGCTGGCAAACATGTAAATTAGTTTTTATCCACAGAAGCTTCATGCTTGTTTTAATTAAGTTAGGTGTAAAATTAGAAACATATTGTGCCATACAACAATTGCAATTTGCCCATAAAATTAAATATGATGTTTTATATGCACACCTTATCATCAGATATAAAACAAAAGAGGAGGAATCAAATTACACTCTTTTTTGGTAACATCGAATTATACTCTCTATTTTTAAAGTTTTCAAATTCTAAACAGTCGATCCAAACCGTTCAACTTGATAGATATGTTAAAATGTGCTCGCAGATCAAATTTTATATTTTTCTTCATTTTTTTTACTATATATTAAGATGGGTACAAAAATTCAATGGTCTGAATATAGCGATTTTGTTAAATACTTAATAAATAATAAAATAATTTCAAAAAATATAAAATTTGATATGCAAGCACATTTTAACATATCCATTATATTGAACGGTTTGGATCAATTATTTGGAATTTGAAAACTTTAAAAATAGAGAGTGTAATTTAATGTCACCAAAAAAAGGTGTAATTGGATCCCTCCTCAAAACAAAAATAGGGTTTATTGCCGTCTAGTACTTGAGAGCTACATGCATGATATATATTATGTTAAATTGGAATTAAATTTACCGATATATTAGAAGAAAATATTTATAACATCCGAGGTCTGAATATTTACAATCTTATAATTTTTAAAATTAAAAAATCAATTTGGTGGAATAAGATATATTGTTTTTTTAGGGAGCTGTATGGAGAGGCCTTTTAAAAAGCAATTCACTTGATTTCAAGTGTGGCAATAACCCGTGGATGCAAGGTGTTTGAAGTGTGGACTGAATAGAAACGTCTCTCACTTTTAACAAATTGTTAAGATAATTTGATTACATATAAAAACATGAATTTTACAAATTTTAATACACAGATCGAATATTGAGAGTGTAAAAAATAATGTGAGAAAAAAAATAAAGAATTTTATACAGTTTTGAGCACACACTAGTGTTTCTAGCGTTTCTGGCCTCCTTAAACGCTGGAAATATGTTTTAGAAAGTTTGTGCTACAAGTTTATTTCATTTTTTGTTTTGTTTTGAATATTTAGGTCTGTACATTACATTTGATTATTTTAACAAAAAAACTCCGGTACTTGTAAAAGTACAGAAAAATGGAGGAGATCCACGAAGAATTTTAATTTTTATAAATACAAAAGTTAATTAGCGAAGAACTAATAGAATATTTGTTTTCTATCTGTTTTCTGATTTTTTTTAAATTTTGTTTCTAAAAAATAAATTTTTGAGTAAACATACCATGGTCATCTCACGCATCTTTTGATGAATGATGTCAGCGTCAATAGGGGCCGGAATTAGAAAAATAAGATAAGAGTGGCTAGATAAATAAGTATTTTGTAATTTCATTTTATGCGCATAATTCATGTATTGTGATTTGTTAACATGTAACGAGTCCTAATTAATTAATTAGAGAAACGATAGAGTCCGTAACTCATCATGTCAAATTCCATGTCCCGCTTATAAAATATTTATATATATATATATATATGCTCTGAGAGCTCAAACTACAACTGCTTACAAAATTTATGTTAATTAATATTTGTCAACAAAAGAAATGCAAACATATAAAAATAAATAAAACTATTCATATACCATTTAATATGTTTAGTATATATGCGTTATGCCATATTGATCAAATATAATATTATTGTGTCATGTCTTAAAATCTTTTTTTATTCGCCAACTTGATTATGAAATAAAATTAACTGTCAATTTATTTTAGATAATTTGATGGCAATAAATTACATAGGAGTAAAATATTTATACTAATTAAATAGTGGCGAAGAATGAAATTGCAATAATGTAAATTAGTTTTATCACATAAGCTTCATGCTTGTTTTAATTCTTATAGGTGCAAATTAAACTAGAAACATGTGCCACATGCATGCAATCATTTTTGTGTTAGCCACACAACAATTACAATTTACCCATAAATATGGTACTTATATATGTATTGGGGGTGAAAACGGTATGAATAATATCCGATCCGTATTCAATCCATGTTCTAAAACTTAGATACGGATATCCGATATCTGAATATCCGTGTGGATAAGGATACTGATATAGTTTTACGTTTCAATTATCCGTATCTGAATAGTAGATATATACCAAATATTTTAATATATATTATAAAAAAATAAATTATTCAACATTATAATTAGATAAATATTATGAACTTTAATATTTTTTAATATTATTTTAATAAATATCTGATTTGATCTGAATCCGTATCCAAAGCTAGTATTCAAACTTTGTAATTATTTACACTCGTGTTTCTTTATATTAACGTACCATTTAAAGTTTATACATGTGATGAATCAGAATTAGCTGATATGGTGTGCAAATGGACTCACTTAGTCACTTATATTATATAATATATATTTGCATGCCACCTTGATAGATAAGATGCCAGCGGTTCGAATTTCGATGCTAAAATAAAATGGATACAACTCGACTCAACTCAACTCAACTCTTTAGTAGTGCTTTGCTTTGCTTTGCTTGATTTCACCTCCTCTTTGTTATTAATTGAGTCATCTATTGTTGTACTTGTATTGTACCCACCCTACTAAATGCATATATATATAAGGAATGATAAAATATCCTACAGACAGAGACTAATTAACTACAGCCATACTCATATCTACTTTATTAAATAAAATTATGTAAACAAACAAATTTATAGTAAATAAACTAACAATTATAATTTTGAACCCTTCTGTTTTAGAACAGTTCTCCACAGATTTGAATACGAAGGGTCCTTACTATAAGCACATGAGGATATAACAGTTGGCTTACTTTAGTAATTTTTTTTATTAAATTGTTATAAACTCACGATTTTGGACAACTTGCTATATATATTTCTCAATATATGACAAATATGACAAATTTTATTGAATTGTTATATTTCTCACTTGTTTAATATTTTATTAAATATAATGAACTAATTTTGAATCATACAAGAGTTGCCAACTTTATACATGTATCATCAAATTAATTCGAATCATACAGTTATATATTACATATGATGCCCGTTGACCATCCTTTTCATTGAACCATGCAAGAAAGTTACGTATTACATATCTACGCCAATACCACTAAATATCAGTATCCCCTGAATGCACCTTTTAACTTGATACACTAGCCCATCAACTGAGATACATCTTCAACTTTTCCAAATAGGTCCTCTAGAAATACAATTTAATATATAGCTTCTAAAAATTGGAAAAGTAAAACCTTCAAAATACAATCTACCACTGCTTCCCCCAAGATCCATCCATATAGCAAACATCTTGCCTCTCTTCATCCAAATCCAAAGCAAAGTCAAGCTTGTGATCGAGTCTAAAATTGGGATGTTTAGAGCATCAAGTACAGCAGTTCTTATAAATTCTCAATCATTGTTAGAATTAAAAGTGAGGCAAGGATCCACAGGTGCATTGTCCTCTAGTATGAATTCGAGATTGCTAGTTTCTTGAGCCTTTTTAATCGATTCCAAAAGAACAGTTGATACGTCAGGATCTAATTCTGACGAGATTTCATATACTAGTTCATGTTTTTCTAGGTGCCGACCAGCGTCTACTATGAGGGCAAGTATGTCATTTCGCGACCTTGCTGTCATGGTTCCTAGTGAAAGAAAGAAGAAAAAGAAAGATATGGATGTTACGTACGTACCATATTGGTACTGAGCAGTGAGGGTAATCTTGATTGAATCACACTTAATATATATATATATCTTCGTGGACTGGTACTGTACACTCCTAAATAAATAAGTCTTTAATTTAATATAATGGACTGACCAAGCTGGCCCAAGCCCAATAGGCCCAACGCGTGACGATTGCAGCAAATCGCAAGCTGCTCGATCGCTGAGGCGACTTTGGTTGGTCTTAGATTAATTGTGAACGAAACGCAATTGTCTGTTTGACGACATAATTAATTAATTAATTAATTAATTAATTAATTTACTTCTTAGATCATTCGATGGAAATTAAGGCTGCAAGTCCCCAATCGCCCAATCATCATCAAATGTGATAATTACCATCTTACAATATTCATCAAATGTGATCACCAGCGTTGCAAAATTAATTAATTCAGCTTAAGAACACCCTACTTCTACTTCTACTTCTACTTCTACTTCTACTCATATTTTATTTTAGTTACTTCATATATAAGATGTGCTCTTTCACTCTTGAGCCAGAGGCACAAAATTAATTAATTCTTCCTTGCTGGTCATCCCATTGTTAAGGTTTGCTTCTTCAGATCAATCAGTAAAACACAAATTATCTCCATATGACAAAGTAATAATTTTGTTATGTGAAAGTTAATTACACGCTATAAATTAATTTAAACATGCATTATCAAGTGATATCAAGGTGAAACATGAGTTTTAATTCAAGGAACTATCACTAAAGGTACAAATTAAGAAGCAAAAAAGAGCACAGTATGTTCTTTTCTCCTTTTTGTTTGCCCTTTTCACCCTTCTCTTGGTTTTCATCTTTCTTCATTTCAAGAAAGGAGGACAGGCTCTCCCAGGGAATAGACCTTTTTAGCACTGGCATATGCTTGTGCAGCTCTAGAGTGCACACAACAGGGGCCATAAAACCGACCTTCTTTGTCAAAGCTGATTGGGGTGGTCATAATGCAGCTCTCATGCACAGTTATTCCACAGCCTTTTCTGGAACAAGTCAACAATTGACCTCCCTTGTTACATACAATGCACTGGTTCTATTCTGAGAAGGGTATCGGAGAACCCATAAATCTCTCGCAATCACTCACATCATCTCGAAAATCAGCATTGGACCTCAAATTATTATCATTTTCATTTCTGGAGGGTTCAATTGGAATGCTTGTCTCTGGGATAGGTTCTTTAGGCTGTAATAATAGAACAAAAGTATAATTACAGAAATAAGTAGCAAATAATTGATTATATCATCTATATAACGAACAAAAGTATCTTTAGGCTGTACCACCCGACCTAGGGCTGGTAATCATCTCCTGTTCATCATCTACAACATTATATTTTTGCCTATGACTTGAAGAAGAACCGCTTTCCATTGTGGAATGCAGTTTAGCATTAGGTCCTGAAACAGATTGTTTCAACTAAAATAAAAAGGAAAGAAAAATGAATGAAGCAAGGTTATAGTCAGAAGAAAGATTCATTTTGTCAGCACAAGGTATTTAGCTGGTACATGATTGAAGAACCTAATCCAGTGGATGTGCTGGTGTAGCTATCGATTTGACCTTTTTTAGGTTTTTAATTGCAGAAATGCGTATTCCCCGAACTAATTTAGGTTATTTGGATAGCACTTGTGGTGGTATGTGGAATCCCAACTTGTCTGTAACCGTGCATTAGGAAAAGGCGCCAGTATTTTCCACATAACAGAAAAAACAGCTAAGTTAATTACCAGTTGAATAGAGGGTTTTGGCAATGCTGATCTCTTCTGTGAAAGAGAAGAGAAGAGAAGAGAAGAGAAGAGAAGAGAGATAAATTTATCTTGAGGAAGTAAACAATGAGTAAAAGGAAAAGGAAAAGACAACCTTTGAGGAGAGAAAGGTGGGCTTTGCAGTCGGCTAGGGTTTGAATGATGTAGTACCATCCCAGAGACGAGAGGGAAGGTGAATTAGGCTGGGGCTTTGCAGGAGGCAGACATTGATCATTGATCATTGATCATTGATCATTGATTATTGATCGATCATCCCTCCTCCTCACCGACACCCACAGAGATTCTCATCAGAACACCAAAACACACATTAATTTCTTTTATCTTTTTATTTATAAAATAAAAAGCATGTGGTGATGTGGCGCGAGCGACTATATAGTATATAGCAAGCTGTCATTGTTAGCGTCAAAAACACTAAAGCTACACAAACCAAGATCACAACGGAACGGATTATAAAGCCCACTGCATCCACTATTCCACTACACTGTAAGTATAACCAATTTAAACTTATTTTAATAATAAATACACCCATCAATTCATATATGTACCCACTACCCACTATATAAATTACATCTAACTATTATTTTAAAATTAAGTTATAACATGTTAATTATTCTTATTTCTTTCCTCCAATAGCAAGCTATTTTTATCAAGAAAGAGAACGTCAAAGGAGGGCAACAATTTCAGAAACTCATATATAAGAAGATCGTTAATTAAAAAAAAAAAAAAACAATGTGATGAATCAGAATTAGCTGATATGGTGCGCGAAATCGATTCACTAATTAAACTATAGAGCAGCAATAATGGCGGAAGCCATGAAATTGAAATGATGAACTCACTAAATTAATTGGCAATCATTTTCCTTAATTTTATAGGCTATCATAAGCACGTCCGAGCAATGAACAAAAAATGAGAAATTGGCGGACAGGACAATTAATTATAAAATGAGTAACTTTTCAATTGAACTTGTTGCTAACTAAAAAATCTGTCAACTCAACATATATATATATATATATATATATATATATATATATATATATATATGTCACGGAACAAACAACACAACATGAAAAGTTCATAATATTTATCAAAATAATTATAACTGTGAATAGCATAATGTATAATTCATTATGTGTAGACAACAAGATTATAATTAATTAAACTGTTACTTAGCTATTAAATTTTAAATTTTAAATATTAATTTCTTCTATAATATAATATAACAATCCTAAAGAGATAATATTAATTAGTAAAAGGAAAAGGAAAACATGGCACCACGCCTATACATCTTTTGTTACCAAGGCATTAATTTAAAATTTTTAACTTATAAAGTTTCAAATTAAAGACCATGCATATATAGTTTAGGCAATTTCAATGCAATCGATCACTTCACAATTAAAAGACTCAAAACAAATTAGAAAACCCATTAAATTAAAGACTCCAAACAGACAACAACTTCACTTAAGTTAGAGACAACCATGGTTAATTACTAAGATAACAAATTTAGAAATCCAAAATAAGGACAACCATCTTCAGTCAAACTAGATTACCACTTCACTTCTCACTTATCAATTATTTTTTATTAAAAAATTATCATAATTAATGCAATTAAATAATAATATTAAATAGATGAAATATTTCTAATAAAATTATTATTAAAATGAGTACAAATAAAATAAGAAAATATTTAAAAAAGAAAAAGAAAAAGAAGACAACATTTAAAAACATTTTTAAATAATTAACATTTAATTTATAAACAAACAAACATTTAAAATATGTAATTACAAAAAATATTTATTAATTATTAATTTATGGAATATAAATATTTATTCTTACAACTAAATAAAGTGTATTTAAAGAGATGAGATGAATATAATCTAACTTTCATATTTAACAAAATGAATTGTTAGTTGTTGCATTTATTAATTAATTGAATGAAATTGTTAACAAACGTTATATCTTATATAATGATTCAAACATATCTTATTTTTAGTTGTCAGAATCACTTTGGTCCGAAATTCTGAAAGTTGTTGTGATTTGTTAGAAAAAAAAGAAAAAAAAAGATTGTTGTCCGGATCAGTGTAAAAATTAGTCCTATATGTGTGTTGTTTAAATAATTTACAACTCTTTATTTATATAACTCATTTGTTGCCAATTTTTTTTATTTATATCCATAAAATAAAACGAATTTCAAAAAATAACCAAACGGGTTGTAAAAATCGAAAAGTACCCAAACCGGTTAACGGTTAACCGGACCCAAATCAAATTTCCGGTTAACCGTTAACCGGACTTTTTTTTATTATTATTTTTTTAAGGAGGGGTTATTGGTTAATCGGAAATGAAATAGAAGTCCGGTTTTTGGAGTACCGGAAAGTTATTTTAGAATCAGCTATATAACTCAATCACTCTGACGAAGAAATGAAAGGAAAAAAAAATAGAGAAGCGCCCTCAAACTGAGAGAGACGAACGAAAGAAAAGAAGGTAAGTTTTTTTTTATAATTAATTTGACTTAATCCTTTGTTAGAAAAAGAAATCTTGTGTTGTTACTTTAATTATTTTCGGAACACGAAGCACAAAGATATTGACAATGCTCTATAAGTTCTTTTTTTTAACTATAATTTTTAACTATCGATTTTTGAAAAATAAAATTTATAATGGAGATTTTTCCTTCAGTATTATGCAAATTATGTATGTGTAAATTCCCTTAATCATAATCATCCATACCAAAATAAATCAGTAAACAAAGCTGATTTTTTTTATTTACATCCAAGAAATAAATCTAGAATGATTTATAAATTTCCAAAATGATTTTGAATATTGCTTTATTAATTTAGAAAATTGAAAAATAGTTTATAATAATTTAGAAAATGGTTTAGATATTGTCTTATTAATTTAGAAAATTCAAAAATAGTTTAGAATATTGTCCTCTTAATTTATTTTAATTTTAATTTATATTATAATTAATTAGTTCATTCCAGAATAGTTTTTTTTAGTTGTCCAAATAATGTAGAATTATTTAGAACATTTAAAAATGATTTAGAATAATTTATAAAATTTGAAAATAGTTTAGAATATTGCCCTATTAATTTAAAAATTCTCAAAGTGGTGTAGAGTAATTTAGAAAATTATAAAATGGATTTGGAATAATTTTTAGAGGTCCCTACACCCCAATGCATGACCCCCACCTCCAAAAAAAAAAAAAAACCTGTTCACTGCTAACCGGACTTTTTTTCACGTGCCCACACCTAGGGGTGAAAACGGGTCGGATATTATCCGACCGAATTCGGATTCGTATTCGAATTTTTCGAATTCGGATAGTCGAATACGAATAATTTGCGGATACGAATACGGATACGGATATGAATTCGGTTTTAATTTCGGAAGCGAATACGGATACGGATTCGGATAATTATCCGAATTCGGATACGTTGATTTTTCGGATATCCGAATTTTTCATTTTTCGGATATTCGGATACAGGTGGGGTCCGCCTGTAATAGAAATAGAGAGAGAAGAATTAAGAGGTGGGATCTGTGTGGCCATCCGTGAGTGAGAAGTCCTGCCATGAGACCCCATCGTCATTCAAACTACATCTTTAATTTATTTCTCTCATTAAGTTAAATCTTAGGTTTAAAAATCCATAATAAATTTTAAAAAATACTAATAATCATTTTTTTTAATTATTTTCTCATTTAATTAATTGAGTTTTGATGTAATTTATTATTTATGATGAGTCATTTTAATTTTATTAAATAACACATTAGTTAATTATTTTGTTCTGATTTCAAATGTGGAT
>JARJHM010001430.1:0-28236 GCA_033356055.1 Carex pumila | reverse complement strand
TATGCTCAATGAAAGAAACGATACATTAAAGGAGATAGAACAAAATATATTTCACCAAAATTCTTTTTCACACATGATCTCCAAAAGAATAATGTTATTAATGTTCAACAAATCCATCCAAGTGAAAAAAAATCCAGCAGATTTATTCACTAAGGCACTCCCTACTGCAATATTCGAAAAACTAGTTCGTAATATTGGAATTCGCCGAATTAAAGATCTTGACTGATGCTGTCTTGAGGGGGAGTTCATATGCACTATATTTTCCTTAACCACGGTTTTTCCCACCGGGTTTTTCTGGTAAGGCTGTAGTTGCGTATTTAGAAGAATATTGTACTTTTTTTTCCTTCACTAGGTTTTTATTCCATAGGGTTTTTCCTAGTAAGGTTTTAATGAGGCATATTCTTATGTAATGGACATCCAAGGGAGAGTGTTATAAATAAAATATTAATGTGGATGTCCATAACTCCCAACATTCATTTCCCACTATCCCCACTACTCCATGCACTACAATTGGAATTGATGGCCACTACTATTGGAATTTATTTCTCCATTTATTTAGATGAAATTTTTTATTTACAATTTGTAGCCTATAAATAGAGGCTTTGTAATCTTGTATTGTACACACATGAAAAATATACAAATAAAGAGATTATCATCTTTTCATCTCTATTTTACTTATTCTTCTTTATGCTTATTTACATTTATTTTATAACATTATTAAAGTTTTAAAAAATAAAAACATAATGAAGACACAAAAAATAAAAACATTTGATATGCTGGTCCGCCATTTTATTACGGAGTCATGATAGTTTTCTGGTTAGTCCCTCTTCGCTTCAGGTCTATATTGTCATAAATACTAGCTTTCTCAATAGAGTTCATGTAGTACGGTCTGTAAAGATCTATAAAAAATAATTAAATTGCTCATTTAAATTTTGTTTTTAATTAACAAGTGTTTGTGGAGGCGTGAGGGAGAAGACAGAGAGGCAGCGGCGATGACCGCTGAGAGAGGCGAAGGGTTTAGATACGAGACCATGAGAGAGGCGAAGAGTTTAGATATTTATTTTCAAACTTCACGAAGAGCTGAGGTTTAACTGTCTAAGCCCTCATTTCGTCTCGTTTTGTCTCCTCTTCTTGGGAAGTGTTGTTGACCGGATTTTGTAACCATGCTCTGGGGCTCTGTGCTACCTATGCTCTATGCCTACACTAGACTCGACATGTCAAGTTTCACAAGATCGTGTGGCTCTGTGTTGACCAGAATTCTAGGTCCCAGCTCTCTGAATTTGCTTCTTCTGAGATATCTCAAACTTTGCGTGACTTTATGGAAAATCCCAACCGTTTAAATACGTTCTGCGCGAATCTCAAATCACAGATAATAGAGCCCCTGCGTTATTACCGAATAGACACAGGACACGTCGGTTATGTAAAAGTTGAGATATCCCAGAGGATATGCCCTCCTCTGCCTTCCGGTCCGATCCCTGCTGGAATCCGGATCACCGCAGGTACCTGATATTCAAGTCATAAATCTGAACCGTTCTTTTAACGTGGCACGAATCTCAAAGCAGACCCACCGTAACCGGTTCGTTCTTTCAAATTGCACGTACCTGAGCGGATACACACTCTCCCTGGTGGACTCTTTCATGTGTTTAATTTTTTTTTTAATTATTTGAAAATTTTTGTTGGGTATTTTTATGATATTAAAAAAGTTAGAAATTTTATGAGAAATTAAAGGGTCTCCTCTGTGAAATCGTATTTTCCAATGTAGCTAACAATGATTAAAAAATATTCTATTCCTACCAGAGAGGCGGAGGTTTTAAATATTTATTTTCAAGCTATGAACGACGAGCTGGTCTAAGCCCTTGTCTTGTCTTGTCTTGTCTTTGTCTTCTTGAGAAGTGATGTTGGAATCATGCTCTATGCTTAGATCTAGAGTCGTAGACCCAATTTATCAAATCTCACAAGATTTTATTCGCCGAGAAGAGTATTTTAAACTAGTGTATTTATACTCGGGGCGGGTGCGGGTACTCCGGGTATATCTGAGTCGGGTACGGGTATACTCGGGTACAAGAGTATATGGGTAAGAGTATCTCGGGTATATTTTTCAAAATTCATACCCTATCCGTTCTATACCCGTATCCGTGTACCCTTGACGGGTAGGGCGGGTACGGGTTTTTTTTTTTTTTTGCTTTTTTTTATTTCTGGTTTTTTTGGCTGGTTTTTTTTTTTACTGTTTTTTGCTGTTTTTTTGTTTCTGTTTTTTAATTTCTGTTTTTTTTTATTTCTGTTTTTTAATTTCTGTTTTTTAGATTTATTTTTGTAAATGTTAGATTTATTTTGAATAGATTAGATTTATTTTTGAAAATGTTTGATTTATTTTGAATAGGTTACATTTAATTTCTGTTTTTTTTGTTTCTGTTTTTTTATTTCTGTTTTTATTTCTGTTATTTAGATTTATTTTTTGTAAATGTTAGATTTATTTTGAATAGGTTAAATTTATTTTTGAAAATGTTAGATTTATTTAAAAAACAGAAATTAAATCTAACATATTCAAAATAAATCTAACATTTTCAAAAATAAATTTAACCTATTCAAAATAAATCTAACATTTACAAAAAATAAATCTAAAAAACAGAAATAAAAACAGAAATAAAAAAACAGAAACAAAAAAACAGAAATTAAAAAACAGAAATTAAAAAACAGAAATTAAAAAACAGAAATTAAAAAAACAGAAATAAAAAAACAGAAACACAAAAACAGAAATTAAATCATGGTATTGGGTGGGGGTAAAACTGAATTTTGAATTTTGAATTCGGATGAACAGTACTCGGGTATCGGGTACGGGTACTCGGGTACTATAGTACGGGTATAGTCGGGTACGGGTAAATTCGGGTAGGGCATGGTCGGGTATTGATCCAAAAAATTGGGTCCGGCTCCATTTTTGCCCGTACTCGCGTACCCGAGTACCCGACCCATAGCCGAGCTCGGGTACGGGTACCCCAGACGACGGGTACAGGCGGGTATACCCGTTAAGGGTATTATTAATACTCTATTTTAAACACGAAGTTCTGTTAATTTGGCTTAAATATTCGTTTTCTATTTAGTGCACTAGATATCAATTATAAAAAAAAAAAAGATAATTTAAAAAAAATCTTAAAATCTACATGTAAATGAAGATCTCAGACTGATGGTCAAACCTGACATATTAAATTTGTACAAATGTGTTTTGACATTTTTGTTTCAAAACAAGCTCTATTATTTTTGTTGAAATACTCGTTTCGTTGTAATTATGTGGGATGAGAAATCAACTATAAAAACACAAAATTCGCTTCATAAAAAAAGATAATTTTATAAATTCTCAAAACCGGACATCAAATTTGTACAAATTCCATTATAATTTTGTTACTATGTCAAATGTTTTAAGATCATTTTTCATGTGTGCTGCACATGTAAGCACATTTTTATAAAATCATTATGTTTGGTTATGAATTATTTATATGGAATATACACCTAGTTTATACCTTAAAAATATTCCTTAAAAAAAAGGACTTTATGACTATAAAGTGCACAATCAAAAAACAAACAGAAATAGTAGCATTCCTTTTGAAGTTTTATTGTGCCAATCCATATATATCTAGCACCTATCTCAACCATGTCCCTCTTTTCTTCTATTTTCCTTTACAAGTGGACCCCATCTCATTAGGTAACTTCTCTCTTTCCCTCTTCGAGAAGACATTGACTTCCAAACCTCAAATCAAATTTAATGGTGTCTGCTCAGGAGATAAGAGTGCAACGCAATTATGACTCGTTCAACAATGTAGTAGAAAATAAGAATGGATGTGGGAATTAAAAATTTTGAATTAAATTTTACTGTTTATTGTGAAAATAAAAATTTATTTTTAAGTAAATTTTTATTTTTCACGGTGAATAGTATGTGGCCGAACGAACCCTTAGATTTGATGTCAGAAAAATGTATCTCTGCCTCTGGTCAACATAGATATCAAAACGCAATTTAATGGTGACTGTTGATTATTTAGTTCACCATACTAATAGATAATCACTGCCAACTTATGACTGTCCCACATAATAATAATAATAATAATAATAATAATAATAATAATAATAATAATAATAATAATAACAATAATAATAATAATATTTATAATAATAATAACAATAATAAATTCATAGAAATTAGATGAATCGGATCGAAAAATCGAACTTGTTTGATCACAAGATTGTTTTGTACTTACTTCGTCATCGTTTGTATTAGTATTGTAAAAAACATATGTTTAGGCTAATTAACCGGCCGATTAGTTGTTGGCGGTGATCAAACAGTCATGGATTTTTTTCATTAATCGGCTGATTATTTTCAATTATGACCGATTATTCCTAATTATTCCCGATTAGTCACTTGACGGGACTCTATCCATTCGACAACTGCATACAGTTATTTACAACACTAGTTTGTATTAACAAAATAGTAATTACAATGGAGCACTGTGATAACTCATAATTTTGAAGTTGAATTAATTAATGATAAACAATAGTAATATAATAATAATTAACTAAAACATGATTATGGATGAATAAATTTGTCAAAAAGTAATAAAAAATTTAAATCAAATGTATAACGGTCTATAATTAAACAAAAAAAAATTAAAATTAAATTCGTGGCAAATTAATAGATCACGTAAACTTGAACAAATAGTTAGGACATTTAAACTTAACAAAATGAGCATCAACAATCATCATAAAATGAACTTTTGATTAACGTTTAAAAATAGAAATGAAATTTGCTGACCAGTTAGCAAATTAAATAAACGAATTTGAAGATTTAGAAAAAACACGCAGGGTGGACCGCCCAGAAGTGGCCGGTTGGTATAGGGTTGGACCGCCCGGGCATGAAGCGGCTGGCTTGAATTTTCATCCGTCCTATAGCCCAGCGATCGGGGCATATATAAAAAAAAAATCAGAGGTTATTTTTATAATTTTAGTTTTTCTTGGGTATTAAAAAAATGGCCAAAAATAATACGTGTTATATTGTTTTATTTTTAAATTAAAAGTTGTTTAGTTGTAACATGTTATATTTATTGAGTTAAATTAAATAAAAAAGGGAGGCCCGTATAAAAAAAACCTGTAGAAGAAAATAATAATTAGCTGAAATAATTCTATAAGAAAAAGATAATAAGCCGTAACAATGAAAAAGCAAGTATTATTTTATTTGGACTATCAGTCTAGAAAATTGATGAAGCAAGTTTTGGTTAAAAGATTTGAGTTAATTGATGTCATTTACTCTCTTTATGTGCTACTGACATTATTGTTTCCGGCACCAGCTTTTGGTTCAGAAGATTCTCTCAAGCAAATAAACTCAATCAATCAAGTACCAAATTCAATCCTTTATCTATTCAATGTAAGAAAGTGGGAAGCACTTGACAAAATTTTAAAGCCTAGAGATAGGGGTGATTAATGAGCGAGCATCAGCGAGTTAAAGTATGCTCATGTTCGCTCATTAAGTAAATGAGCGAGTTTAAATGAGTGAGTTGTAAATGAGTGAGCTTTTAACGAGCGAGTTATGACTTATGACTCATAACAAAATTATATAGTATGTCCATGCATAACAAAATTTGTTAAAAGTTATCATAACAAAATCCAACAAATTGTTATAATTCATTTAAATGAGCGAGTTATTATGACTATTACTTGTTTTGGGCTTTAGGCGGAGATTTTGGTTTTGCCGATTTACAAAAAAAAATGAATATGAAACTATGAATATTAGTATGTTACACATGATTAAGTGTTACACTGTGCTCACTATATTACACAGGATTAAATATGAAGCTATGCTCACTATCTTTCAATCTTAATGAGGTAAGGTTGATGTTACACATAATTACATATGATTAAATGTGGTAAATTCTTAATGAGTGAGTTGAATCATGCTCATGCTCGTTCATTAAGTAAATGAGCGAGTTTAAATCAGCGAATAAATGAGTGAGTTTAAGCGAACTTTTAATGAGCGAGTTATGAGCGACTCACAAGTTATGAGCGATTCACTCACCCCTACCTAGAGATATACAAAGACCGGATATTTATCTTACGAGGTAACAAAATATCTTTCTTTAGATCGGGACCTTCAGATTAGTTGAAAACATTCATTCTGTGAAAAATATTTCTTAAAAGGAGAGGATATTAAAATCATAAAGTGCATAAAAGGAAGACATAAATAGTAGCATATTCTTTTTAAAATTTAGCATATCAATTCATAGCTGTCACTGGTCTGAACCCTATCAAGACAAGGTTGTCAAATTCTGAAGTCGTGAACTTAAATGGCAACTCAGTTCTTTGTTTAATTAGCAGGCTTAGCTGTGTTTACTGAAGCTGTATCACTGGGCCAAGGTATTGATAATTTTCTTCTATAACCAGCTTCTCTAACATGTGTCAACAGTATCAAAAGGTATCTATGAAGCATGTGTCACCTAATTTTGTGTCTATCTAAACTCTATATCAAATCAAAATGAACCATCACTGAGCAATTGTTACTTTATCAATACCGCATCCGAAAGGTTAACAAATATGTTTAGGTGGGACTGTGAAACGCTAAGCATAGTGTAGCAGTCTTTTTATTAAGATACTAATCAAAGGACTTCTTAAAGTTTACAATAAGAGACCACCCCATCACAATTACATTCCAAAATCTATCAATAAATTCGACAAAGTAGTAACAAATAAGAAAAAAGAGTAATAACAATAATGTAAGAGAAAAAAAAGAGATGAAACTAGAAATAATGCCAATATATATATCAATCACCTTAGATCCATTAGTGTAAGAGAGCCAACCAAGTGCCATAGATTCATTAAATCCAAAAATCTTTCATACTAACACATAAAAACCTAACAAGAAAGTGCAAAGTGATTGCCTATCAAACAGAGACATTTATCAAAATGTCACCACAAAAGTTTCATACTGCATGAGGGGACACTATTCATGCTCGTTATCATCGCTCTAGATCTCTTCATCACCCCTTGAGAAGAATGATTTTACACTTCTCTGATAAAAACAACGTGATCTCCTTGAAAATTACAATGTCGATCATCCTTTAAATTCTTGACATGGAATTTCTCTAACACAGGTGCAGTGCTTAACACATGTTCCGCAAATTCTAGCATTGACTTGGCCCTATCCAAGGACCCAGAGACCTGACGATAAATAATGTTCACAACCTCCAAGCGTTTAAACAGGCAGTCTCGGATTACTTTCAATACCCATGAACCGGTGTCCCAACACTAAAAATTGGAAAAAAGAAAAAAAAAAAATAATGAAGAAGCCCTGTCAGTTGTATGATTAGGTAGTATGAATAGATAAAAAGATTGAACTAATTTGCCAGTAACACATGATTATGTTGATCCAATCCAAGCACAAACATTATACAGATTTTAGACTATGGGAGTCAATGTATACAGAGGAGCTATTGATGTTTATTTTTTGAATAAGTAGGGGGTCGTTTGTACAAAATATGTAGGTAAGTATAAAGGTCAATAAGCCTGTAGCAATTTCACCTAAAATCCAACACATCAACATGAAATTTTGACTAAAGAATGGGGCACGGCTGACACCTATTTTTGCCTAGTAATAGGCAACTGTATTTCTTTCTAATTTCCTTACCTACAATATTACTTGAAAGGATTTGCAAGTAATCGAGCATTCAATTTTGCCCAAAATATAAAAAGTAATATAAACATAAATAAAAACAATGGTGTGAGAGGTTAGAGAGCAAGCTTTGCTGAGAGACACAGAGAGCCCAAGGTAGAGAGAAAAAGGGGGAGCTGGGGAAGGAAGGAAATTAAAAGAAAAGGTGTGTTTTATAAATCCCAAATGGCAAATACAGTTATTTTCTAGTTTTATATTTATTTGGGGTTTATTTGTAATATTACATCCAAGTATCATCAGATTATATTTGAATTACAAGAAACAGTCCTGCTGATAATTTTTCATCCAAAGAGTGTAAGAACTAAAAAGTCAAGCGCATTATCAATAAAGTTCAAACATGGTTTCATACGATTTTTATGCTGGATGTAGCAAAAGACCACTCTGTCAATATATTTATTAGACAATATACTGTGAAACAAATTCATTGAATTGAAGAATAAATACACAATATATATAAGATATTAGAGGATAATCAAACCCCAAATTAGTTTAAGCGCTCAATTAATTTATTAATTATTAGACAGTCCCATATCTTGGCTCCTCTACAATAATTGAGACATAATTTTATAATCTTTTATGTACTAATTAATGTTTTGATTTTAATTGTTATTTTCAATTTTTGAGTGTAATATATTTTTTTAAGATCTTATTTTTAGAAATATTTTTGTAGTGTGTGTTCGCGTGAAAGTATGCTACAAAGTTTCAGGTACAGCTAGCTGTACCAGTTTAAACCTTGAATCTACTCTCGTCTAAGATTGCAAGTGCACAATCCTATCCGTATAGTATAATAAGGTATCGATCCTCAGGGACGGTATAATTCGACTCTAAATTCTTACTAATCCGAGTTAGGTACTAGAAGTGTGAAAAGTTGGATTTGAGTTATTTATATTTCCTAATTTCAAGTGACAATTCAATTAACGGTAAATGAAAGCAATTAAAGGTTTTGGTTTTGAACAATGATAAAAGGCGTTCCCAGGATTTCAGGTTTCATCCCAAACTTTGCCAACTCTGGACCTATCATACAACTCGCATCATCTCTGATGCGACCCGTATGATGCGACTCGCATCATCTCTGATGAGGGTTGCATCATCTCTGATGAGGGTCGCATCAGATATGATGAGGGTCGCATCGCCCTCGAGCTGAGCTGACATGTGTTCGTATCTAAGTTGATTTCTTGTGCGAGGCTTCAACCTGTGGCTCTCACCTACTGGTATCTAATCTAAATTGATTGTCTGGTTTGCTAAAGGTATCCACAACCTCTCGATAATGGAAAGTTCACCTCTCGGCTACTATTGATCTTAGATCTATCTCAAATACTCAATCACAATTTCAAGATACATCAAGGTCAAATTACTAGAAGAGATGCTATAAACATCTAACAGTAGACAATCAAGAATCAATCAAGCAATCAAATGAATACTTAAACAAAGAATCACACAAGTTCAAACTTAGATCAAAACAACATGCAATTCAAAGACAAAGTTTAGAGACTACATCCTAACCCTAGGAACTAAAGAAGTCTACTCAAACATCATAAAAGAAGAGATAAAAGAGAAGATCATGATAAAACTAAATGTAGCAATCTAGCAAGGATCTTCCCTCCCTCCTTTCTTTCTTGATCAATACTCCAATTCTTGAGGTTTTGAATCTTCAAATTCGGAACCCCCTCTCTGGTGGCAGAGGTGGCCTATTTATAGGCTTTTCAAAACGAGTGTTTTGATTATGGGCTTTAATTGGGCCTTTGTTGTCTACTCTGGAAGCTCGCGATGCGACCAGCGTCAAGTCTGATGAGGGTCGCATCAGATGTGATGAGGGTCGCGTCAGATCTGATGAGGGTCGCGTCAGATGTGATGAGGGTCGCATCAGAGTCTCATAATTCAGTAACTTTCCTGATTTCGTCCGTTTTCTGCAAAATAAGAATGAAATTGCAGCAGTACCACATTCTATGGATATTCAATGTAAAATACGCGATTTGGTGGTTTAAAACGCAGATTTTGGTATAGGAATTGGTCGGAACAATAGATCAAATATGGAGATATCAGTGTGTCTTTGTACTTTTTTAATTAATAAAGCTGCTGATTTAATAATTAAGGGGGCTTTGATTAAATGTGATCGGTGCGACAAGAGTTTTGCAACTGTATAGTTGCTGATCGAGAAGAGTTTTGAAACTGTTCAGTTGCTAATCGGGAAGTAGCTAACAGTCTCCGGTCCTCAGTCCTTCGAAAATTCTCGAACTTTTTACACTAATTCTATAAACAAGTTTATTAAATCATGTAATATTATGAAAACAATAATATAAACAAGTTCAATGGATGTTCTGCAGATAAAACTGCGTGGTCCCAGATGAAAACGCGTGAAAGCTATTGGAGACCACCTTCTGTGAATATACACATATTATCCTGTAAACATACACATATTATCTTGTAAGCATACACATATTATCTTGTGAACATACATATTGTACTTGAAATTATGACAATTGAAAGCGCGTCAGAACTAAGCTAAAATGTGAAAGCTTTTATACACAGAGATTTTCGGAGGACTGTAGCTCGGAGAACATTACCTCTTCTCTTGTAAATTTGATAGCATTATGACATAAACTAAATCCAACAACTAAGTTTCTTTTTGTTTTTGTATTTCAATTTGTTTGAAAGATTGTGTCTTGATGTTTTATGGATTACAATTCTCCGAGATTAACTGTTGAAAAAAGTTTTGATTTTCGTTCATTCTAAATTATGATTCTCCCAGTAATTAATCCTCCAGATTTACACAATGCCATGATTATATAATATATCATAACTAAATCCGGATGGCTGAATTAGATATTCCTTGAATGAAATATATTCATTAAGCAATTTCAGATACAATGGAAAGCATTGATAGAGCTGGCTTAAGGAGGCAGATACTTGGTACCAGTTTGGTACCGGCAAGGGAAATGCAACAAGCATAGAAGGATCTGGCGGTTCTCCATTCCACCAACAGTAAAGTTGTTCTTATTTCTTATGTTGAGAAATAAGCTGTTAACAAGAGAAGTATTGCTACGCAAATCCTTCCATGTCCGCGATCTTTCTTGCCCAATGTGTGATGATGGCTCAATAGAGACGGCTCTACATCTGTTCTTTCAATGTCCTCAGAGCCTAACTGTTTGGCGCACGGTGGAAGGTTTACTTAACCTACATATTCTGGTACCGGCCAGCTCGGTAGAGGAAGTGTGGAGAAGGTCTACCAAGCTATCGGTCAACAGCAGGCATCTGAAACTAAAATGGCAGATTATATTTGCTTCGGTTTGTTGGGTAATTTGGAGGCAGATAAATAGATGGATTTTTGAGGAAAAAAGAACACCACCAGACTTGATTGCTCAGTGGATTGTCAGACAGGCAACATTATGGGAGAAGTTCTGTAATAATAGTGCTAATTGTAATACAATTAACTCTAGGGGTGTTCCGGTGTTGTTGCATAAGTGCATCGGGTTTGAAATGTATACAGGGTTTAATGGGTTCTGGCATAGAATACAGTGGCAAACGGGTAGAAGTCATTTAATTGATCTTATGGCGTGTGATGTTTGTCAACCTGGATGAACTTTACATTATAATTTAATCTAAACCTGGCAGCCTCTGCCTGGTTCCTTTCAAAAAGAAAAAAAAAATTGATGTAAACTTAATTTTCTTCCAAAGGTATTCCAGGAGACCTCCAGTGCTTCAGAACTGGAGTGCATCGGAACCCTACTAAAACCCTTCAAGGCCCAACAAGGCCCATTATACAGTCGAGATTCCAGTCTCCTCCTCTCTTAGCTCCTCCGATCATGGCAACTCGGCGCTGCCTAGCGGCTCTCCCTCACCATCTCCGCTCCATTCTCCTCTCCATTCGACCTCAGCAAACCCTAATTTCACCCCTCCCTTCCCGTTTCTCCATATCACCTCCAACCCAAAAACCATCACCATCCATTTCTTCCTTCTCATTTCTCCGACACTTCTCTTCTTCTACTCCTCCACCGACCGACGGCTCGGACGGAGAGGAAGACGTTGAAACTGGAGAGGACGATGAAGGATGGGATGAAAGCGATAACATGGGAACAAGGCGCATTATTCAAAGCGGGAAATCAGAGGAGGAGAAGTTAAAGGAGGCGGAGGAGATTGGCTATCAGGTCATAGGTCCACTTGATCCCTCTTCAGAGAACCCCTTCAAGCCATACGAACCGGCCTTCGCTGTTGTTCAGGTCTGTTTCTGGTATCTAATTTAACTGATATCTGACACTGTAATGGTACTGGTAAATTAGGTATCACCTTAGATAAAGCTATTTCCAATTGAACTTAGGTTAAAGTACTTGGAGTGTCAATTAGATACTAATTCAGATCTAAAATCAATAAATCATAAATGCATCCAATAATTCTTTAGGTAAATGCAATCTAGTTTGTAAAGGTTAGGTTTTCTGACCTGATTAGTGAGCGGGATTCTACTGATATTAATTCATGCTGGTACGGATAGGTATTGCTACTCCAGATGGCTTGGCAAAGTCCTACTTGAAAGCCTTTAATGAGACCAACTTTGCTAAAATCTTCTCAATAGTGCCGATGGCAACATACCTGCTCAGATTTTTTGCTGTCATCTTTGATTTCTTCCGAATTCTAATAAATTTTTATCGATTATGCAGATTGGTTCTCACCAGTTCAAGGTCAGCAATGGGGATTCAATTTTCACTGAGAAGTTGAAGTATTGCGATGTTAATGACAAGGCATGCCTTCAATTTTATATATTTTTTTTTTGGTTAATTTCATTCAAGTCCCAGTATATGGTCATACTGTGCACAACAAATTTTCAATGTCGGTATTGTCTATTTATGACTCACAGACTGGGAATTTTGACTCTCTATATACAGGGACAAAAATAGTGTGATATCTCAATATCAACTTTTCAGTTGCTGTCGAAACCGGGCCAAAAAATATTTTTGGTGCCTATTTAGATGCACGGGGCAGTATTAATACAAAATGAGTTACTTTAAGATTTGTGCTGAATGGTTCGGATTTCTTGCAAAACCTTTTGGTACAGTTAATACTAAAGAAGGTCTTGATGCTTGGGTCGAAAAATGAGACAATGATTGGCAGGCCAGTATTGGTTGATGCGGCCGTTCATGCTGTGGTCGAGGAGCATGTAAGATTTTATTTCCTCCTTTTTTCTGTTGAAAAGTGAGAAAGACTAATTATATCTATCACCAAAAGTTGGCATTGCTGATTAATTTTCTACGTCTTCTTTTAACACACTGTATATTATTTGGTCTAATAAACCTTTTCTAGTCCAATAGACAGTTTTATTTTTTCCTTGCTCTTAGTATATATAATTAGTATCTTGGTAGCCATGTTGTTAGAATTTTGTTGGTGATGTTGGGGGTTTTCATTTTTTTTTTGCAGCTTTCATTAGTGCATGTGAAACATAGACATGTACATAAAATGAGAAAATCCAAATTTGCTCCTATATCCCTGATTCTATTTTAAAAAAAAAAAATCATATCAGGTACTTTCTGTATTTTATTTTAGAGGAAGTTCTGAATTTTTAAAAGGGGATTTGAGAGAAAGTTCTGAATGATGATTTTATTTTATGTTTCTCACTTTTTAAGGGACATATCAGGTACTTTACATATTTTGTAGCAGGGTAATTTGTGTATGTGTACACTCAAATTGCATGTTGATTTTCATGAATAATCTTTTATCTAAAGAAAACCTAAGAAAACACTCATGTAAGACCTGAAAGAAGATGCTTTGGGCATGCCCATGAATTGGCATTTGGAAAGGTTATTTTTACAAGCTGCAAGAGCGCATAATATCTCATGTAGTTTTTGAGATATTTTCATTGGTATTTGGCAGCGGAAGTTTATTTGAGAAACTGTGGAAGCAATTGCTGTTTTCCCTTTTCTCCTGATGTTTTAAACAGTGATATTTTAAAGTTTTCTGTCAGTAAATGGTGAATATATTTCTTCGACCATTTCTCAAATGATATACAAAAACTTTGTTTTTCGGCTTAGGCTTTGGATGCTAAAGTAATCATCTTCAAGAAAAAGAGAAGAAAGAACTACCGCCGAACCAAAGGCCACCGTCAGGTCTCTGTCTCTGTCTCTATAACTTATTTTCTGTTGACTTAAAGGGGAATTTGTTAACTAATACTTCCTCTCTCATATAACTTCTACTATTTTGATTGAATTTTTAGGAGCTGACAAAGCTGAGAATCACCGACATTCGAGGGATAGATAAGTCTGAGGCTCTTTCTGTGGCAGCTTGACATTCTTTCTAGTTGCATCAGCTTTTCTTCTTTCTCTTACATTATTTTAATCACTTTTTTTTCCTTATATTATCTTCTTTCTTTTTCTTTTTCTACTTTATTCATTACTAGATTTTGGAATGTAATAGTGACGTGGTTGTCCCTTATTGTAAACTTTAATAAGTATTTTCGGAGCTTAAATTGAAATTTACAATTTTACATAACATTAGAGGCTAAACTGCCAAATTAGATATGGATATGAATTGTACCAGTTGAACTGGGACTACCACAGATTCTTTGAGAAAGCAGCAAAACATTTGATAGTTTGTTTGTTCAACGTTCTTGGATATTGTATTATTATTTCTCTTTTTGAATTTACAGTCAAAATAGATGTTTTATCGAGTCAAATTTGTTATCCATATATGTATTTTTTTCCCTTCCTTTTTTTATTTTTGTCTTTTATTTGCTATTTTATTTTCATTTTTTGGGACCAACTCCTGAGGCCGACATTTTTATTTTTATCCATTTTTAAAAATATTTTAATAAAAATAACCAAAGTTTGATGAAAATATTAAAAATACTCAAAACGTGGAATAAATCTGCTTTCTCGAATAAAAATTCGGAAGAGCGGAATAAATCCGCGTACCCGAATAAAAATTCGGAAGAGCGGAATAAATCCGCTTCCCCGAATAAAAATTCGAAAGAGCGGAATAAATCCGCTTTCTCGAATAAAAATTCAGACATGCGATTCAAATCCACAATCTGACCCTTTTTAATTCGAAATTTTAAATGATTAAATAAATTTTTAATTTAATGATCGTTCAAAAATTATCTGACCGATTAAAACGAATCTAAAATTTCGAAATACATAATTAGTTATAAATCACAAATTCGTTACAATTCCATTGAATCATTTAGAAAAGAAATTTAAAATTTGATTTGTATTAATAAATAAATAATTTAATTCTAATTAAAAGTATAATTATACTAAATTATTCGTACAAATAAAATATAGAATTTATAAAACTCGTTCATTTAGGAATTTTTAGATAATTAATTGAATGGATTCAGTGGATTCATCGAGGATTTTTATAAATTTCTTTTCTAAATGATTCAATGGATTCGTTTTAATCGGTCAAATAATTTCTGAACGATCGTTAAATTAAAAAAAATATTTAATCATTTAAAAATTCAGATTAAAAAGGGCTGGACCGCGGATTTATTCGTTTTTCCGAATTTTTATTCGGGACCTGGATTTATTCCACTCTTCCGAATTTTTATTCGGAAAAGCGGATTTATTCCGCTCTTCCGAATTTTTATTCGGGAAAGCGGATTTATTCTGCTCTTCCGAATTTTTATTCGGGGAAGCGGAATTATTCCGCTCTTCCAAATTTTTATTTGGGGACGTAAATTTTTTCTGCGTTTTGAACATTTTTTAAATTTTCATCAAACCTTGATTATTTTTATTAAAATATTTTTTAAAATGGGTAAAAATAGAAATGCCGGCTCCTGAGGCAACTAGTATCGTTCAATTGAATTATGCTTTTTCCAATGCCTAATAGCAAAATACACCAAGTGCTTTTTATTTGCAAAATAACGCCAATATAAAAAATAATTGCATGGTGACAATGAGATTCCAGCTTAGATTTATATGAGAGAAATTTTACATATTGCCCTACATTTTCAAAAAATAGACCAAAATATTAGTCAAAATTCTTAACAAAATATTATTGTGGTCTCAGTTTTCTCCTCTCTTTCCCTCCCTCCAACTCCTCTTTTTTTACTCTTTAATCTTTGTTTAAGTAAAAAGAAAAATACAAATGTAATCTAAAAAAATAACATTCCATTTATTGTTGACAATGTTTATAAATGTAAAAAGTTTCAAAATCAAAAGATTACATTTTAAGTGTAATGTTGGATATTTTCTCTAGAAAAACTGTATTGTTGAATATAAAAATAACATCTTGTTGAAATCATATATGATTATTGTTTATCATTTGAGTTGTCAATGATAGTTTAATTCATACTTTTAAGAAAATTAAATCATTTGATTATCACAAATATTATAACTTTGGCTAATAAATTTTTAGAGATCTATTTTCAAACTTAATTAAGAAAATCTTGGATACAAACACTTCCTTTTTTTAAACAATTAAAAACATTTCGTCTCTGCCTTCTTTTTTTTTTTTTTTTTTTTGGGTTTGATATAAATTGAGATTGGATGTGGCAGGATTCATGTAACTCAATTCTTAATGAATAAGTTATGAGCCAGTTGGAGTATGTTCATGCTTGCCTCATTAACTTAACGAGTGAGTTGATAATGAGCGAGTTTAAATGAGTTGGTAATAAGCGAGTTATTAATGAATTTTTAACGAGTGAGTCACTAGTTATGAGCAATTTACTCACCCTACATCTGTAGACCTTAGGAGGTACTTATTTATGAGGTAAACGAATAATTATGTTTTGATCCGGACCGTTCAATTAAAATCGGACAATCAGACTTTTGGTGAAATGCACAAAATCTTTGTAATATTCATGCGAATTTTAATCAGGTAATCCGGTTTTAAATAATAATAAAATTTGTCAACTTATTAAATAATCCAACTTTTACATGGTTCAATCGCATAAACTTCTACCCTTTTACGATACTAATAGTCACCCATATCAAAATAAAAATCTCATTTTATTATTTTTGTTTCTCTTTACCAATATATGATTATTTTAGGAGAAAGTAAAAAAAAAAATCACTTAATTTAGTATTAGTTTATTTTTTTTAATTGGATAGTAATCATAAGTAAATAAAGATGCGATCATTTAATTAGTTCATAAAATTGTGCATCATAAACAGGAAATCATAAAATAATTTAGTATTAGTTCATGAAAAATACACACGATTTTTTTCCCTATGAAATTGGTTATAAGCCCTCCATATATTCTAAAAATTGCGCATCATAAATAGAAAATCATGAATAGATCACTATATGCGATCCTGCAGAAATACGTATATAACAAGTTCCAACCACTAAAAATTAAACTAAACTTCAAAAAAGAACAACAAAAAAAAATTCTTATGTTCACGAGAACCCTTTAGAAATTATATTTAAATAATTTTTCATGACTAATTCGTACTGTACTAGATCCAATTGCACAATTCCATTGAAATTGAGAAAATAACTCAATTTTAACATTATTCTTCACCTCCGAGCAACTTTTATAAACTAGCAACTACATAAGCTTCAAATTTTGTAATTTTTTATGCACACATCTCTCTTGTGAAAATAAAAAAAGGAGTACGTGTACTTCGTGACACTAATTAATAGCTTGTGGTATTGAAATCATGCTTTTATTCTAAAATCATTAGTTGAGGAAAGGATATCAAATGTTGGAATGTTGTTGCAATTAATTTAATTTAAAGTGAAAATTAATGTTGTTGTACCTCAAATTTTGTTTGTATTTTCTTTTCTTTTTTCTATTTTCAAAAGTTTCATTTAATGTGAAACTTTAATTTTCTTAATTAATTACAGGAATATATAAAATATAATATATTTTTTCCCCAACTTCAATCCCCCCGTTTTTCCCCGGACTTAGTTAAACCCTCCAACCGTCAGTTAATTCTCTAATATAATTGTCAAAGTCGTAATTTTCAAAATCGTCTCTCTCCAATTAGCGACTTTGTAAATCGACTCTCAAAAATGTATTATGAGAGTCCAGATTATAAAAAAGATATATTTTATAAACTAGCAATAAATCTAACCCATCATAAATCATTGTCTTTTATGATTAGATTTGTCCGAAAAACAATGATTTCAATAAATGTAAAAAATAGTAAAAAAAATTCAAAAAATATAAAATCTGGTCTCCAAACTCATATTAATATGGAGGACAAGATGAATGGTTTGAATTGATTATTTGGACTTTGAATCCGGTAATTTATAGTTCAATATACAAAAATACCTATGCATTGCAATATATGATAGCCCTACTCTCTCTCTCTCTCTATATATAGAGAGAGATGAGCTACGATACATTGCAATGTATATGTATTTTTTGTACATTGGACTACTAATCACCGGATTTAAAGTTCAAATAACCGATCTAAACCGTTAATCTTGTTCTCCATATTAATATGTGTTTAGAGATCAAATTATGACAATTAATGTTGAATGAAATGTGTGTGCCACTATTGTGCATTTGTGCATGCAATATGTGTTATTGTTCTGTGAATGATTACAATACAAAAGATATTACTTAGGAGCAAGTTAATCTTTAGTTAATTCTCTATTGTATTGTGTTGGTATATCATGTATGCTATTAAATAATTATCTCATTAATTATAATTGCACCATATATATTATATATATATATAGAGAGAGAGAGAGATGGGCTACGGTGAGTTGCGAAGTAAAACGCGTTTCTACTTCACGCCGTATTTCTATTTTGAAAGTCCAAACGATCAATCCAAACCGTTAAATGTTTAATCCATATTGAAATGTGCTTGGAGACCAAATTTTACATTTTTTAGAATTTTTTTACTATTTATTAAGCATTTTTTAAAATTGTTGTTTAGCTGTGAACAGTAAAAAACAGTAAAATTTTCTGGACCATCAGATCAGCGACTTTCAAAATTGCTTAATAAATAGTAAAAGAATTCCAAAAAATATAAAATTTGGTCTCCAAGCACATTTCAATATGGAGAACAAGATGAACGTTCGGATCGATGTTTTGAACTTTAAAATCGCAAAATATGAGCATGAAGTAAAATAGTCGCTTTACTTCGCAAGTCACCGTAGCCCATCTCATACATGCATATATATATATATATATATATATATATATATAGGAACATGCTAGCGTGCTATGCATAACATAGAACCTCTCTATGCAACGGCTTGGATTTTGAGTTTTCAAAATCCTAATGGTCGATCCGAACCGTTCATCTTGTTCTCCATATTAATGTGTTTGAAGACCAAATTTTTCATTTTTTGGAAATTTTTTTACTATTTCTTTAGATTTATTGAAAATCGCTGTTTTCAGCAAATCTGTACCATAAAAAAACAGCGATTTTCAATAAATCTAAAGAAATAGTAAAAAAATTCCAAAAAATATATAATTTGGTCTCCAAACACATATTAATATGGAGAACAAGATGAACGGTTCGGATCGACCATTAGGATTTTGAAAATTCGAAATCCAAGCCGTTGCATGGAGGGGTTCTATGCTATGCATAGCATGCTAGCATATTCCTATATATATAGGACATGGCTACGGTGCTATGGGTTGCATAGAGGCCTCCCGTGCTACGGCTCAATATTCGACTTTTCAATATCAAAACGGTCGATCCGAACCGTTCATCTTGTTCTCCATATTAATATGTGTTTGGAGATCAAATTTTATATTTTTTGGAATTTTTTTACTATTTTTTTAGATTTATTGAATATCGCTGTTTTTTATGGTTTAGATTTGTCTGAAAAACAGCAATTTTCAATAAATCTAAAAAAAGAATAAAAAATTTCCAAAAAATGTAAATTTGATCTCCAAACACATATTAATATGGAGAACAAGATGAACGGTTCGTATTGACCGTTTTGATTTTAAAAAGTCAAATATTGAGCCGTAGCACGGGAGACCTCTATGCAACCCATAGCACCGTAGTCAAGTCCTATATATATATAGAGTAAGGCTACGCTACTTCGCGAATTAAATGGGCTGTTTTAATTCGTGCTCATATCTCTAATTTGGAAGTCCAAATAGCCGATCCAAACCGTTAGATGTTTAATCTATATTAAAATGTGCTTGGAGACTAAATTTTATATTTTTTGGAATTTTTTTACTATTTATTAAGATGGTTTGAAAATCACTGTTTTTATTAAAATTCTGCACCATTAAAAAACAGTGATTTTCAAAGTATCTTAATAAATAGTAAAAAAATTCCAAAAAATATTAAATTTGGCCTCCAAGCACATTTTAATATAGATTAAACATTTAATAATTTGGATCGGCTATTTGGACTTCGAAAATAGAGATATGAGCGTGAATTAAAACAACTCGTTTAATTCGCGAAGTAGCATAGCCTTACTCTATATATATATATATATATATATATATATGAGGAGGGATCAAGTTACAACAATTTTTGAGTTACAACAAGTTACAACAAGCATTTTCTACATTTTCAAAGTTGAAATCATTGATCTAAGCCATTAGATGTAATATCTACAGTAAAATGTGCTTGGAGACCAAATTTTACATTTTTTGAAATTTTTTTACTATTTATTAAGATGGGTACAAAATTCAATGGTTTGAATTTGACTAGTTTTTGTACCTATCTTAATAAATAGTAAAAAAATTTCAAAAAATATAAAATTTGGTCTCCAAGCATATTATATATATGAGGAGGGATTCAATCCTTGATTTTTTCATACCTTATCATACCTCATATTTTATATCTTCATTTTCAAAGTTCAAACGGTTAATCTGAATCGCTTTATATGATATTTATACTAAAATATGCCCAGGGATAAAATTTTATAATTTTTGAAACTTTTTTACTATTTTTGAAGATATGTACAAAATTATTGTTATTGGACCGTTCAAAATACAATGATTTCTTACCCATCCTAAAAAATAGTAAAAAAGTTTCAAAAATTATAAAATTTCATCCCAACTATATTTTACTATGGATATCATGCTGAACGGTTCGGATTGATAATTTAGATTTTGAAAATGAGGATATAACATATGAAGTATAAACAAGGCCGGCCCTGGTGCTGGGCAGCCAGGGCGACCGCTCTAGACCCCAAGATTCAAGAGGGCCCCAAAATAAAAAAAATTATTTTGCATATATTAAAAAAATGTATATATTAAATGAATAAAATATTAGAGCTCAAACTTTGAATATATAAAGGGTCCAAACTTTTCTGTAAATTGGTATGATCTATTGACATATCAATAATTTTTTTTATATATATAAGTATTGTAAATAACGGTATGCGCGTGTCCAACGACGGGATACCATCAAGTTATTAATCAGAATTATACAGACAATTTTGTATTTTTTATTAAAATTATGTGTATATATTCATAATTTATTAAAAATAATTTATTTAACTCATCAAACTTATCAGATAAACTTAATTTAACTTAGTTCTATTATTATAACACGACACTACACTTAACAATACTCACACACTTTACATGTATATGTATTTACACATTTATTTAATGAAAAAATAAATTCGAGAATTAAACTTTTTCAAATACTAATACTATATTATTTGAAAGATATGAAACATTATAACATAAAATTACTAAATTTAGTTTGCAATAACAACTTAATTTAATATATGAACATGCAGTACTAATTGAAAAAATTACATCAGTAGGAAAGAAAAATATATTATATAAATAATAGAGGAACTAATTAATTAATTAATTCAAAATAAGGAAGAAAAAAAAACATATATAAAAAAATTGAATATATAGCTAAACACAAATAAAACTGCAATACATGATTTATGAAATTTATTATCACACAGTCACAGAAAAAAATGCAATGTAAAAATAAATAATCACTGGAATAAACGGAAATAAACAGATGATCAAACGAGAATAAACAGAATAATTGAGAATAATCGGCCGATTAATCAGAAAAAAAAATCACTAATAGATCTCCGATAAGTATATTAGTACAGGTTTGACCGCCGTTAACGATTAAACAGGCATATAATCAGCTGTTAAAATCATTTTTTACAACACCAGTATATATACATGGTCCAAAATTTTCTTCTGCCCCGAGCCTCAAAATCTTCAGGACCGACCCTGAGTATAAAAAGTATGAAGCATTAGAACCCTCGTCTACACACACGTACATACATATCTTCTACGTACAACATCTAAGAAAGGAAATAAATGAAACAGAATTGTTACATGTACGTTAGACTTCCATTCTGTTTTTTTTTCTGAAGCCCAAGAGGAAGGTTGGTTGAAATCTTGGTATTTCCTCTTATATCACTGAAACATCAACAAAATGATTATGAAATGCTTTTAAGTCAGAACAGAAATCGGATATTAAGGTTTATTACTTTTAAAATGCATACAGGTATGTAAGAGCTGTTAATTGGTCTATAGAACTTGGAAGATCTCCAGACAAATCATTGCTAGATAAATCCCTGAAAAAGTAGTAAGCAACGGTAATTAGTAAAAATATGTGATAAAATTGTTCTAAGGTTTTACTTCAAGTTATCTTAAATTAGTATAATTGTTGTGAGGCTTTACAATAATTTTCTTATATTTTGCAATAATGGCAATATATGAAGAGTAGAACTAGGGTGTTCTTAATTAAGTTTATGCACTGACCCTCTTTGAATTGTGAACTTAAAAGTATACTATATTAACTTTAAATGATGAATTGTAATTGTTGAAACATGTATGTCTACCCTATGAGTGATACATCTACATGTAAAAAATTTAAATTTTGGAATTAGAAAAAAAAAAGTTCAAGAAAAATGCATTAAAATTAATTTATCAACGTTCTTTGCTTGAATTTATACAAATTCAAAAGTTAAAATTATTTGCATGTAAATGCATCACTCATAAGGTAGATGTATTTCAACGATTTTGATTTGTCATTTGAAGTTAATCCGATAGGTTTTAGAGTTGAGTTCGTAAATAGACTTGGTCAACATAGGAACACCCTAGTTCTACTCATATATGAAATTTATATGGATATTTTATTTAAAGATTTTTTTTCTACTAATGCTATAATCCAAACTTTGTAACTATTTTTTTCTACAAAATTGTTTATTAAAAAATATTAGGTTTCAGTCCAAGTTGCAACAACTTTGGTGCTAATTGGCGATTTCAATTTATACAAAAAGAAAATATATACGAGTGCACTTCCACTGTCCTTCAGCGTGGGATCGACAATGAAAAATGATAACATTCGAAAGGTATGTTTCAATGTGCTTTAGTCGATAAATACACAAGGGACAAGTATCTTTTAGATATATGGGTTACAAACAGTCCGAATGTTGCCAGTTACAGTGAGGTGCCGTGGAGGATGTAAAGTTTTTATAAATATTGAGTATATTATCATAGATGGAAGGAACTTACAAGTGCTCAAGAGCAGTTAGGTTCCCAATGGAGTCACTTAATAGACCAGTCAAAAAGCTAGACGATAGGTTTCTGAGAAATAAAAACAAATAGTTAAATAGATAGTGATAATTTGTACCTTGTGATGCCCAATTTTTTTTTAAAAAGACATAGTTGACAGGGCTCACAAGCCAGTAATCCTTGTAATGTTGGAGGAGTCGGTGTTGCAACTGATACCAGCCCATAAGAACTGTGTAGGAAGACAAGGATCACCATTCCACCCTTTTGTAATATTGTAGTACTTCTTGACACTATTAATGTCAGCAACTGCATGTAAAAAGACTGAGTCACCTTGAAAAAAAATCAAATTGTGAGATATCAAATATCAAGTAATCCACTAATTTTCAAAATATTATAAGCATGTACAGTTCTAAATTCTAATTAAGTGTTACTGCTTGTTACGATAATTTTACTTTTTTCAATTCATTTTGTGCAGATTAGAGGGAGTTTGTCTCACACTCACTATATTACAAGTTTGAGGGAAACATCAATTAATTAACATCACAAAAGGATATAATAGTGTAGTAGAACCATGTTTTTGAATTATGAGCATTGAAAACAACCATCATGGTCCCCTTGCCAGTATGCAAGAATTCTTAAACTTAATGATGAAAATAATTATGACTAGGTTGTCACAAGTACGTTCTACTAATTTAGCATTAATAATTAATTTGAACTGATGAAAAACTTACCATCTGCACCATAAGTGGGTATCACAACAGGATATAATTTATACAGTTCGAATGCATTGAGTAGAGGCGGAAGAGTAGAATTTGAAGTAGCCACGAGTGAGACAGTATAATTAGTAAAACCTGACCTCAAGTGAGAGGTCCATAAGGGACGGGAAGGCTCCGGAATAATTGGTTCAGGGAATTGCCGAATTCCATTGAGAAGTATATCAATTTCCCTTCGACCAGTTAACGATGTCTGGAACTCATTGATGTGAAGAATGAAAAAATATTCGTTGGACATATCATCACTATACCAATTGAGGTTAAGGGGTTCTTTGGTATTTGAAGTGGTTGCAGCAGTCTGCATCACAAGAGAGGGGGTTTCAAAGTCTGGGTCAGGTTCTACGGTGGAGTTTGTTGAGATCTCTTTCCATCCACTGTTGGTGTAATTCCACCACCACCGGTCATTCGAATCATCTGGGTACCTATATTTTTTTGTGTAAATTAACTGAGCAATGGTGGACGAAAATAGAGTATTGCAATAATATAAGTTTCTGCAAATGAGGAAAATAACAAGCAAAATATTAACAAATAATGATCAAAATATTACCAAAAAAATATTAATTATAAAAACTGCAGTGCTGCTTTATCATTGAGAAGCCAATAATTTTTGGGAATTATACCTTAAATTCACTATTCATCCAAAATATCCAATTCGAATCCTAATGCATTTTATAAATAGTTTAATTGCATGGGAAATGGGTATAACTCGTATACCATATATAGCTGGATAAAATGAAATGATCAGATAACTAACTGCAGAAAATAATTAAAGTGAAGTAGTTGACAAATAGATCTTTTCATAGTTAATAGTACCGACCTTACTAACTCTCGGTTGCCTGCTCCAAGATTAGGCCTCCACCTCAGAACTAGTAATTGTTTCGAATTCACTAATTCATGAGTGCCCTTCATTGGCCTCAAGTATAATGAAGAAATTAATAAAAGGATTGCCGAGATTCTTATTAACCAGACAGACTTGCAAGTTATCAGCGTTAGCATTGATCATTATTTCAGCGTTAGAAAGGGAAAATTTCTACTTTATCCCAATAGTTGACTCCCAAATATATATCAAAAATAGGGGTTTTATTCAAGTTATCATAATTTGCATAATTGAATGTTGCCCTTATAAGATACTTAACCCCGGCCTACTGTCAAGGATCGAATGGTGTAGCAATTTCGAGTTCCAATAGGAAAATATCTAACAGTGAATTAATACTCTCTGGCTTGAAAATATGAGCCAGATGGGACATCAGAGGATGAAATCTGGGAATAGCTTCCTGTATCAATGAATTTCTCATCTGAGACATACATTAATCCCGTTCCATTGTCGACATATATAGTTAGAGTTTGCGGGAAGTCCACAGTCAATATTCAGAAAACCTACAAAAAAATAAATTACCACATGTTATCTTGAACAAATTGATTCTAAGTCAACCTTGACCAATATACTAGTTGTGCCATTGATTCTCTTTTACCCGTTTATTCTACTCATATATTATTCTATAATGCAGGTATGTATAATAATTTTATTTTCTTTAGATTATTAGATAAGAATGGATATAAGAAAATGGAAATTTGTAATCTTAATTATCAAGTAATTAAGAATAACAATAAGAGATTTAATACTCGTTCTCCTATATAAAATTGATAGATACAAGTCATTTGTCTTTATTATTATTATGATCTTTGAAATTTATGATTTAGATATTTATGGGTATCCATTGACACCTGTAAATACCTCTTAATAAAATGTCATACCTCATCCAAAATGCTCTACCGTGTTTTGGTTCCTTGTTTTTCTCTATTCATTTCACTAGGAACTTTGTCCAGCAACAAAAACTTTTCTTTTCCCAATTTTTGTGTTTTGCATGTGTTAACAGAGGCAGATTCGGGACATGATGGCTGTCACAAAAACTTGGTGTATTTAGGGAAAAGTTCGTAAATATTTTTAAAAATCTAGGATGTATTTTTTTTTATTTTAGAAATATAGTTTATCAAATTAAACATATTTTAAAAAATATTTAATATGGCCTGAGGATAATAAGCAATAATTAGAATGAAAGTCAAGAATATTTCTATAATTTCTTATGTCTAGAAGTACAATTTGATATTCAGAAGGGAATAATGGAATATGGGGCGGGCTGGAGGGAGGAAGAGAAGTGTCGTCATACTAAAAGTGGCTCCGTTGATCTGCATTAATTAACAATACTTTTTATTCTTTTGCATAATGAGTTCAGTGGATTGATTTTACCCCAGTCGGGTATACCCACCCGTATTCTATGCCTGGGGTACTTGTGACCGAGCCTGGATATAGGTCGGGTACGGGCAAAAAACAGACCGAACTGTTTTTTTTGGACAAATACCTGACCATACCCGTACCCAACCTTATCCGTACCCAACTTTACCCTATCCGGGTACCCGTCTATCCTTACCCATATCCTTATACCCAATCCACTTTAATTCAAATTCAAACCCAAAATTTGATTTTTTTCCCCCCACCCAGTTCAAAAAAAGAGAGAGAAAAAAAGAAAAAACAGAAAAAAAGAAAAAGAAAAAAAAAACCGGACTGGACCGGACCGCCCTGCCCCTCAAGGGTGCAACAGGCATGGGTATAGGACGGGCAGGGCACGATTTTTGAAAAAAATACCTGAGATACCCGTGCCTGACCAATACCCTTGCCTTGCCCGGATATACCCGGTCCGCTCGTGCCCTACTCTACTTTAATCCACTACATGAGTTCATCCCATTAATTTCTTTTTGATATATTAGAAAAATCAATTTCCATACTCAAAATGAAAAGTAAGGCAACCATACATTGCAATGCATAGACATCTTTATGTATTGGACTATAAATCACTAGATTTAAAGTTCAAATAATCGATCCAAATCGTTCATCTTGTTTTCCATATTAATATGTGTTTGAAGACCAAATTTTATATTTTTTGGAAAATTTTTACTATTGTTTTAGATTGATTGAAAATCACTATTTTTTTATGGTCCAGATTTGTTTGAAAAACAGCAATTTTCAATAAATCTAAAAATATAGTAAAAAAATCCAAAAAATGTAAAATTTGGTATCCAAACACATATTAATATGTGTAACAAGATGAACGGTTTGGATAGGTTATTTAAACTTTGTATCCGATAATTTACAATCCAATGCACAAAAATGCCTATGCATTGCAATCAATGGTAGTCTTACACCAAAATGATTATCTTCATTGTCATAAATAATGGCTTTCTTTGTAGTCCATATCTATTTCTTCTTTTTTGTATCAAAAGTAATTCGAGTTTGGAATTAAAATCATAGAAGAAAAAATTAGAATCTGAATCGGGATCGATCCTAGCTGATACTAATTTGGGATCAGTGAATCGACCAGATCGGCAGCTTCAGCTCGAAAAATAAGTCTTTTTTGCTAGAAGCTTGTTTTACATTTAAAAAAATTTGATAAAAACATAAGGGAATGACTAACAGTACCCCCATATCAGTTTCCTAAATGTCTCCCGCACTAAAAGACAAACAACTTTTGACAGGGGGACCACTAACTAACTCCAACATCTGATATAGGGGTATTTATACTCTGAGTTAATAGTCAAAACGTATAGTATTCATAACTACGAATGTATAGTATTCATACTTATTATCAGAACTATTCATCATTGTAAACACAAGCTGGAGGGGACCAGTAATGACCAGGGGGACCGTTGACGTCTTGTGACAGCCTGGATTGGGGACTGCAACCGTCTAAAAACGACGTTTGCTAAGATTGGGGACCACTACAATGAATCTATATATTATTCATATCTAACTAAAGAAGTATTCATATCTAAACAAATGAAGTATTCATACATGTTAGAAATAATTTATACAATTCAAAATTCAAAGTTAGATCCTTCTTCTTGAACACCTATTTTAAGAAATATTCATATCTAACAAATGAAGTATTTATATATGTTTGAAATAATTTATACAATTCAAAGTCAGATCCTTCTTCTTAACACCTCTTCTAAGAAATATTCATATCTAATAACATGAATGCATATCTAACAAACGAAATATTAATATCTAACAAATGAAGTATTTATACATGTTCAAAATAATTTATACAATTCAACATTCAAAAGGCAGATTCATTTCTCTCACTCTACCTCTTCCAAAAAGTATTCATATCTAACATGAAGTATGCATATCTAACAAATAAAATACTCATATCTAACTAATGAAGTATTTATAACTAGTTAATGTAAATATGAAGTATTCATATCTAACAACATGAAGTATGCATATCTAACTAATAAGGTATTCATATCTAACTAATGAAATATTCATATGTTGCACTCTTGACAACCTTCACTGGGCTTAGCATGAACCTCCTCCAAGGGTGCACCATACTCTCCCT
>JARJHM010001429.1:0-28700 GCA_033356055.1 Carex pumila | reverse complement strand
TCTGTATTGTTTGTTTCCATGTATCTATTTTTTCTATTGTTATTGAACTATTATTTTCCCATATATTCTAGTTCTAATAAAATGTCTAATTTGGAATATTTTTCTCAGTGGGTTACCCAGTTGGAGAAGAAGTTTTTTTTTTTTTTCTTCATTTTCGGTGATACTGATCCTAAGATCAATTATAAATTTATAATTCTATGAGGGCAATTGATTTAATTATCATTGTACTTAATTGTACGACAGTATGAATAATGATTCAATAGTGGTAAAATTGTTTTTCATCAAGCAGGTAGATGATTCTAAGAAGGTCAAAATTTGTATCTGATGGTGTGAGGTTAGCACTTTATGTGCTAGACTGTTATGGCATACAAATTTGATGTACGGTAATACCTACCACTATCTTTTGAGATGGTGAAGGAGAGACTTGAAAAGGTGCATAATAGATATATTAACACTGTTGTGCTCTGTATTTGACATATCTGTAACACATGCTTTCTATGGTAAAAATAGGTTGTCTATGGTAAATATTTCTTTGATGGTAAAGGGAACTGGTGGGGGTAATGCGCCTTTTTTTATTCCAAAATTAAAAAAATAAATAATAAAGGGAAATTAGTCTCAAATTTCTCTAAGTCATGTTTGCTCCTAATTGCAGAATCTAACAACTTCAGCATGTTATCAGGATTAATATTAATTGAATTAGCAAGAGCACCAATAAGACTCCTCCTTGAACAATAATGCAGAAAGTAGCAGCTCAGCAGTTCTTCAAGATCTGGAGAAGAGGTACCATATTTAAATAAAGTTATGCACCCTTAATAGCATCCTACAAAGTGTTCTTCTACATACTTAGTACGATGAGCTCTATACCAACTGGAAGCAAGTACTGTTTAGATTTGCATAAAAAATATGCAGTGCCTCTTTTTGATCCAAAAATAGTTGCTTAATAATTATACTTAAAATATGCTTCATTAAGTGAATATCTTATACATTCAATTAATGGTATACTACTGAATTATGCTTACGTTGAGTCTCAGTTAGAAGAGAAACTTTTTCGGACCCTGTTAGTTGTAAATTTGTAATGTAAGGATTAGTTGTTATTATGGTTAATTCATTAGGTCTTTCAAGAAACTTTATGACTAACTGCGGAATTAATTGATTAGTTATATATTGGCCAGATGTCTCTTATTCTAGCTTTCAGATTATTGAATGCTTAATTTGTATAGGAAGTTTAAATGATGAGGTATAAAAAATGAAGAGGACATACAAAGTCAAGGTGAGAGAGAGGGTACTTAATTTCAAGTTCTACTTTAGTTCATCTAACATATATTTCCAACTGTTGTTATTTATTTTTCAGGAATTAAGTGATTTTTGTTGTTATTTATCATAAATTGAATGATTTTTCATACAACCAACCTCAACCTAATCAAAATATACATACTTCTAGACACATTAATTTAGTGTACTTCTAAGTAAATTGGGTTGTTAGTAACTAATTTAGTAAACTTCTAATTTGTTAAGTGATTTGTGTTGTTGTTCTTCAAAAATGAATATGCTTTTAATTCATGAAGTAACAACGTAGAGTAATAATTTTTAATTCATACTTTCAGTCCCAAAGACGGAGGTACCGAATTGGGGGAGGGCTTCTGGAGGCTGTCGTAAGCTCAGCGCACCTGCTTACAATGATCGTGGAAAGGATTTCGTCGGTTTTTCACTTTCACTATATTGGTAAAGTTCTTGAATTCTCTGTAAATTATAATCATTGATAAAACAAGGCTTTGATATAAAATCAGAGTTCTATAATATTGTGAAGGATGACATACACTCTTTCTTCAAAGCAAAATGACTATATTACCCCCCCCCCCCCCCCCCCCCCCCCCCCCCCCCCCCCCCCCTTGATTTTGTCATCTCAGACCCAACGAAACATTTTATACCGACATCATAGAAACTTGAGTTTAGAAACTGACTATATTGCTCCTGATTTTGTCTATCTCGGACCCAACCAAATATTTTATAAGCTTGAAGCCAACATAGGAATATTCTTTGTTTAGTTCCAGCTTGATTATTTTGATTTGGAGAAATACAGAACACATTCATGATAGAGCTGAAATTGTCCCATTTAATTGAATATATCTTTTCATCAGATTAGTTTGAAGGAATTATTTGCAAATAAAATATTTTAACAGAGCAGTTTTGGCTTAAGATAGTGCACGGACTCTAGAATCAAAACAATACCAGATATGGTTACTGGCTTAGTGCGCTGCATGAAATAAAAACTGCTATCTTAATATATTTACCCGATTTTAACCCTACTCTACATTCTTATCGGGCTTCAACAGAGAACACATTTTTTTGTCTCTTTTTGATTCTTTTATTTTCGCCCTTGACTTGGATTTGAATCTGGCATATATAATTTATTGTACTATGTGTTCATATCTTTGTGCAAATTGTTATAAGGTCTTTAATCAACTTTTATTTGGAGAATGTGATATAATTACAGAGACGCAGCAGTGTCTTAACTGCTAGTTAATTAAAATTCGGCTTTTTATCCTCGACAGCGGAGAAATGTTTGAGCACGCCATCCACCTTTGGATTTAAATGGCGTGAAGATCAATGAAAGATTAGAAGTTCTATATAATAAAAGAGGAGGGTTCAAATGTCTCCATTTTTTGTGTCTCCATCATACCTTTATTTTTAAAAACTTAAATAACTCAAAGTTTAAAACTTAAATGTTAAAATAAAACCGTTAAATGTAATCTATGTTATTTTCTCTATGCGCTCATAAAAAATTATCACATTTTGATTTTGCTTTTATATGAATCAATAAGTTGAAAAATCAACGTCTATAAATTATCCATATTTGTATACATTTTTACAAGCTCAAGATGACAATCAAAACAAAATTGAAATACCATAATTTTTTGCATGTGCATAGATAAAATGATATAGTTCATATCCAACGGTTTTATTTTGAATTTTAAGATTTAAATTTTGAGTTATTAAAGTTTTTAAAAATGGAGACATGATGGAGGCACAAAAAATGGAGGCATTTGAACCCTCCTCATAATAGAAAGGCATTTATGTCTATTTTTCAAAAAAAAAAAAAAAAATTAAAAGTTCTCTCCTTCCTGTTTCCTCTGCCCAAAATCCCTTTTTTTTTAAGTACCACCCCAATAAATCTGAATTAAATAAATACCACCAGATTTTATAAATTTAAGATTCCGTCACCTTCGCGAAATAAATTTGCACACCGATCCATTCCCGACTGACCCGTTTCCTGACTCGTTCACAAAACTATTCTGCAAACCGACCCGTTCCCGACTGACCCGCTTCAGAGACCCGTTCACAAAATGGTCATGCGCACCGACCCGTTCGCACGATAGATATGCGGACCGACCCGTTCCCGATAATTTCTGTTTTTTAAATTCTGTTTTTTAATTTCTGTTTTTTTATTTCTGTTTTTTAAATTCTGTTTTTTAATTTCTGTTTTTTAAATTCTGTTTTTTAATTTCTGTTTTTTAGTTTCTGTTTTTTAAATTCTGTTTTTTAGTTTCTGTTTTTATTTCTGTTTTAAATTTTTTTTTTAATTTCTGTTTTTAATTTCTGTTTTTTAAATTCTTTTTTTTTATTTCTGTTTTTAATTTCTGTTTTTTAAATTCTTTTTTTTTAATTCTGTTTTAATTTCTGTTTTTTAGTTTCTGTTTTTTAAATTCTGTTTTTTTTAATTTCTGTTTTAATTTCTGTTTTTTAAATTCTGTTTTTAATTTCTGTTTTTTTTAATTCTGTTTTTTAATTTCTGTTTTTTTAATTTCTGTTTTTTAATTCTGTTTTTAAAATTCTGTTTTTTAATTTCTCTTTTTAATTTTTTTTTTAATTCTGTTTTTTAAATTCTGTTTTTAATTTCTGTTTTTTAAATTCTGTTTTTTAATTTCTGTTTTTAATTTCTGTTTTTTAAATTCTGTTTTTAATTTCTGTTTTTTAGTTTCTTTTTTTTAAATTCTGTTTTTTAATTTTTGTTTTATAAATTCTGTTTTTTAATTTCTGTTTTTTAGTTTCTGTTTTTTAAATTCTGTTTTTTTAATTTCTGTTTTAATTTCTGTTTTTTAAATTCTGTTTTTTAATTTCTGTTTTTAATTTCTGTTTTTTAATTTCTGTTTTTTTAATTCTGTTTTTTAAATTCTGTTTTTTAATTTCTGTTTTTTAAATTATGTTTTTAATTTATGTTAGATTTAGTATTTCGGGTGGTATTCATTTAAATTACTTAACATATTTTCAAAAATAAATCTAATCTATTTAAAAATAAATCTAACATTTTTAAAAATAAATCTAACCTATTTAAAAATAAATATAACATTCACAAAAATAAATCTAAAAAACATAAATTAAAAAACATAAATTAAAGAACAGAATTTTAAAAACAGAATTAAAAAAAAAGAAATTAAAAAACAGAATTTAAAAAACAGAAATTAAAAACAGAAATTAAAAAAGAGAATTTAAAAAACATAAATAAAAACAGAAATTAAAAAACAGAATTTAAAAAACAGAAACTAAAAAACAGAAATTAAAAAACAGAATTTAAAAAATAGAAACTAAAAACAGAAATTAAAAACAGAATTTAAAAATAGAAATTAAAAAACAGAATTTAAAAAACAGAAATTAAAAACAGAAATTAAAAAACAGAATTTAAAAAACAGAATTTAAAAACAGAATTTAAAAAACAGAATTAAAAAAAAAGAAATTAAAAAGAGAAATTAAGAAACAGAATTTTAAAAACAGAATGAAAAAAACAGAAATTATCGGGAACGGGTCGGTCCGCATATCCATCGTGCGAACGGGTCGGTGCGCATGACCATTTTGTGAACGGATCCGTCCGCAAATTCATTTTGAAAAAAGATCGCTAAAGCGGGTCAGTCGGGAACGGGTCGGTTCGCATAATAGTTTTGTGAACGGATCGGTGCGCAAATTCATTTCGCGAACGTGACGGAATCTTAAATTTATGAAATCCGGTGGTATTTATTTAATTATAATTTGTTTGGGTGGTACTTAAAAAAAACGGCCCAAAATCTTTCAACAGGAAATTGTGCGGTACGGTGTCGCTATCCATATCATTCCTTGTGTCATTGCCGCGTGTTGGAAATCAAGAATTAAGCCGAGTTAAACTTTGTATTTAATGTATTGTTATCATTGACTATAAACCCTGATTCCAAAGTAAAATACTATTTTATTTCTCCCTGATTTTGTCACACATTTCACACCGGTTGATTTTCACACGGTTGAAGGTTGAGCTTTCGTCAGTTGGTAAAAATGCACAGAGGTCAAATATTAATATATTTCTAATCGCTTATGGACCTTGACAAACGAAATTGTTAAATATTAAACACGCACACACACACAAGCCACGAGGTTTACATCACTCACTCTTTTTTATTTTTTCTCTGATCATTATAATTTATTTTTCCGATGATCCGTGATGAATTTTACGAATCTAAAAATATGAACGTTTTCTATTTGATTTTATCTTTCAAATAAGATCCATGAAGAAATATTTTTGAGTAATTTTTAAGTCATTTTTTTTTAAAGTAAAACTCATGAGCACTTTAAATTTTCAAGTTTTGAAATCTCAGTCTGCAACCATTAAAATTTTCAAGACTTTGTACATGAGGTTTTATATGTTTTGTAAATGAAGTGTTATTGTTGAGATTTATATGCTTTGAAATGTTATTGTTGAGGTTTTAATTCTTTGTACATGAGGTTTATATGCTTTGTAATTGGGGAGTGCTATACTGAGGGCAACTATTCAAATTTTGAGAGCTGAGAGAATATTTTGTTTCTAAATGTCCAATTTGACCTTTCTCTTTAAACAAATTACTTCATTAACGGATCCTCTTCTACTCTCTCACATAATTAATAATTAAATAATGTATGAAAGTTTTTTATGCTAGAAATATAAAAATCCTCATGTGATTCTAAATCCTCAAAAATCTTTTTGTGATTCCAAATTTCTTTTAATTCAAATCGTTTTGTAGCCAATAATAGAAATAAATCAGATTGTAGATGTCAATCGGTGGGATACTTCTGATATACGCTGAATTTTTAATATAATTCTGATATAAGGGGAGACATCCAGGCTTGAAAAAATGCAGTAGTTGTTGTTACTTTCAAATTGAAAAGGCACCCTAGTATTGCTGGTACGAATGACTGGTACCGAACAACATCTGCAGGCAACTAGCAAACTAATGGACTGATGCCGATACAGATGAAGGACTGGTATGTTGCTATGAGTGCATAGAATACATGACTGGTACAAATGAACTGGTGCGTTAAAAGGAAGCATAATACATCGAACTGGTATGCTAACATGAGGGCATATTATATTGGTACACATGAACACTGACATAGATCACATTTTCACCGCTCTCATTCTCCAAGTTGTTTTCTATGTTTTATTTTTCAAGGATTTTAATGTGCTTTTGTTTTTCATTCAATTGTATTTTGCATTAATTTAAGCTCAATTGTTTTGAATAAATTATGGTTTTTGCAATTTGTGTGTACAAACTTTATAACCACAATTATTAATCAAATGTGAACAAGATTCATATTTTCCACATGAGGTTTATATGCTTTGAAATGTTATTGTTAAGGTTTTAATTCTTTCTACATGAGGTTTATATGATTTGTAAATGCAGTGTTATTGTTGAGGTTTATATGTTTTAAAATGTTATTGTTGAGGTTTTAATTCTTTGTACATGAAGTTTATATGTTTTATTCTAGATATTTAAAGTGTTATTAATGAGGTTTATGTGCTTGTATATGAGGTTTATATGCTTATAAACAGAGGTTTAAATCATTTTGAAGCAAAATAAAAAAAAAAACTGAAAGTCACAAAGATTTAAAGTGGTAAAAAAAATTACGACACAAATATAACTCGAAAGTTATTATTCATGGATCTCATTTGAAAGAGAAAATTGAATAAAAAAATGTTCATATTTTTAGATTTGCAAAATTTATCACGGATCGTCGAGAAAATTGATGAGAATGATTAGAGAAAAAATTAAAAAAAAGTAGGTGAAATAAATCCTTCTATTTTTGGCTTGAAAACAAAAGTATTTAGAAGTTAAAACTATATAGATTTAGAATTTTAATGCTTGCAGACAGAGATTTAAATGCTTGTGAGTAGCATTGTAAAATGTTATAAACAGAGCTTTGAATGTTTGGATATTAGCTCTGAAAATGAAAGTTAGATAACATTGAAAGTTTTTTTCTGTTAAATTACTTGGGGGACACACTCGGAGATTTTATTTGAGGTACAATTATCATGCTCCGAAATAAAATACTATAAATTGTCTGTAAAGCTATTAAAAAGCTAATCATTGTTAATAAACAGTCTGAAAGTCTAAACTAAAGCTGCTACTTTAGCTCATAAAGAGTGACTCGTTTTGTAGCGGAAAACTTAGCACCAATTTGGCACGCTCTTGAGTTCAATCTGTTCAATAGCATCTGAATTGGCTGGTTGAGGTCGACTCAATTTGGCACACTTAGAATATATGTATATATATACATATGTACATATATATATATACACGCTAAGTTATGGCATCAAAACACACTATTTGAACCACAGACGCTATAGTGGTAATAGCAGTCTGCTATAGCGCCCGCTATGCAACATGAGCTGTTTTTTTTTTTTTTCAATTTATATGGACTTTAAAAAAAAATGCTCAAATTGGATTTTAACCGTTTTTTTTTTTTTTTTTTTGCAATTGACGTACTAAGCTTTATAAACTATTAATTATTAAATGAGAGATTCATCAAACGAAATCAAATAAAGAAGCTACAGCGCGCTATGCAACATGAGTTTTTTTTTTCTTTTCAATTTATATGCGTTTTAAATAAAGACTCAAACTGAATATATTAAGATATTTCTTGAAGTAACTAAATAATACTTACTATATGGTAGTTTGAATATTTTGAATAAATTAAGATTGTTAATTATGTCATGATGTCTAGGTTATTTTGAAATTTAAATAGAAAGAAAATAGATTATGTCATGATGCTGAATATATTTTGAATAAAAAAAAGATTGATAGTTTATGATATTAGTATTACTATGGATATTTTGAGTCACAATTTGAATTTTGTATTGGTTCAATATGGATATTATAATTTTTTAATCAATTTGATGTTATTTATTGTTTTATGAGACTTAGATATTGTTAATATTTAGGACAAATATATGATATACTTTTTGTAAAAATAAAAATAAAAATGCTATGTGACATAGCTTTTGCTATAGCTTTTTTTGTAGGATTCCTGCTGTGACGCGATAAACGCTATTTAGAACCTTGATATATATATATATTTATATATAAAGAACTTAAGTTTTCTTAACATTTTATACTATGTGATCAATAAAATTTTAGTAATTGCAAATTCACCTAAAATTACATAGGAATTATTTAGTATTTATTGTTATATTAATTTCAAAAGGGAACAAAAAACAGACTCAAACTCACAGATCCTTGATTTAACTCAAATTTAAATAAGTTAAAATTTGAGATACCGAAATATTTTAGGCTCGAACTCAGCTCGGCTCGAAATATTTTGTGTTCTATCTGTTTACAGATCTTGCCAAAAAATTTAAATAAAAAGTGAACTCTACAATTTTTTTTTAACTAATTAGTGTCGATTATTTTCTTACTTGTTTTCCTTGCCAAAACCAAATGCAGGATGCAGCTAATGAAAGTAGGGATACCAGAGGCCGGTTTTAATTCTCCTGTTTAACCAAAGCATAGAGGTCTGCGGTCTGATGGGCTTGCAGTGAATTTACAATAAGAAATTAGCAGTCTCATGTTGAGCTAAATCTCTTAAAAGGGTCCAAAACCAACAAATGAAGTTTTACAATCATGGCCTGTAATATCAAGATTGGCCCATTAAATTGGAATAGCAGATCTCTGTCAGAGTCAATCTAGTCCACACCGAGTCCCTATTTGTTGCTAAATTGTGGAGCTTATATTTGAATGATGTTGAAAATGTTGAGGAGAGGCTCCAGGCTTAAATGTTGAAGCTAATTCTTCTGAACAAGAAAAATATTTGCTAACCGAAGATTAATTTACATTTCACAAAGGAAGATAGCTGCCAAGCAATAATTAATAAAAATACAGTAAAGTTATAAACTAACTAAAGAACTACAGTGGTTCGATTTTCCCTCACAACTTTGTAGCTTGTGCGAAGATTTAAAAAAAAGGACTAAAGAACTACAGTAATAATGAATATTATAAACTGACTAAAGAACTACAGTAATAAACTGACTAAAAGAAAGGCTAAGTCTGCAACCCCCAATTTTATATTTGGATTGATGATGTTAACAAAAAAATTATATTCTCTGATGCAGTCAATCGTTTGACAACATTTATTTCCTTGCTAGCTAATTGGCGAGCAAATAATAAGATATGATGAGCAAATTAAAGGAAATGATTATCTTTCCCATTACATTGGAATTAACATACACAAACAAGAATAGAAAAGGAATAATATATATGACTGGCAAATAATGTAAATAGGAATATGTTCTCTTTCCCATTACATTGGATGATTGGAATAAGATTCAATAACTTTACACATGCATACAAACATAGTATCCATTTTATTTTTCCATACCAGAAGTCGGCTCAAGCTTCTAATTCTAATCTAAAAGGAAAAAAGGAAAGCGCAATATATTCGGCCATATTATCATATATGCAAGCTTCATTTTCTCAAGCATAATCAAGAAGATTTTCCTCTCTGTATGCTCTGAATTAGTGACCTTGACGATGAAACGGTTCCAATAATTCCAATTATCACCCCAAAAATTATAATTAGTAAATTTAGCACAACCACCGACTTTGGCACCTGTCTCCGGCAGATCTTCAGATAAAAAGCAGAGGGAAAAACCAATGAGATGCCAATACTTACTAAAGAACCTGTCAGGCTCAGGACATACTGGAAATATGGGGCAGAGAGAGCAAGCGTAAGTATTAGAAGCAACAGAATTGACCCAACACTTCCCCGAATGAGTATGCGAGACCAGCGACCCATCGAGGGTGGGAGGTTTTGCTCCAGTTGAATAGCAAGCGGTGCAAACTCGAGTGCATATTTGGTCATAGGGGTGAGAACAGTGGCCCATAGTGCGATTTTTGTGGCGATTTGATGAGGTGGCATGCTTAGGGTTATCTGGGAGCTGACAGATGGACCAAAGAGTTTTGCACCTGTGAAGGCTAGACATGTGTAGAGGATTGTGACAATTGTGAAGCTTGTGATTGAGACCTGTATAATTAAATCGGGGTGAAAGGTGTCAAGTTTGGATATTGTCTTGATAAATAGAAAAATACCACAAAAATGTTTTGGACTAAATAGTCAAGTATTTCATCAGTTTCCATATAAAAATGTTTTGTTAGTTGCTCTCTGCAAATTGAATACTGGGTATATCCACTTTGTCATCCGATAATTAGTTGTATTCTCCAAAAGAATTTGTAATGTTAATTTTATCATGTTGGTATGTGTGTCTCTGTTTTTTCTCTTCTTTCTTTTCCCTGAAAACACTCTACTGTCATTAATAGTCATAGATTAGGAATGTAAGTAATTGATATTATAATGGCAAATGATTAGGTTAAAAGTTACCTTGGTGAACTTGGAAGGGTCTTTCATGGCAGTGTATATATTAGGGAAAACAATATGCCCGGCAAAACTAAAGGCATACAAGCCAGAAATTACAGGAATTTTTCGCAACTGAAGCACGGGAATGCTTTGGTTGGCACTGACACCACCAAAGGCTGCAGTCGACAGCACCATCGCAAATATGAGGAATGACATCAATATTCCGCCGAAAGAGAGAAAAGATATTGTAGAAAGATCTCTCAACCAAACACTAGGAAGTGCTACCAAAACCGCTATAACTGTTAGAAGTTGAGCAGTAGATATATGCAAATAAGGCAGGTTCATGTGCACTCCAGCAAACACCAATGGTAGGTTATCACTGAGAGAAATGGTGTATGACACGAGCGCAAAGAAGATTTCTATGTAAATGAATGTGGAGGCCAGAACCCTACCTTTGGTTCCAAATGCTTGCTCTCCAAGGTCTTGGTAACTTTTCGAGCTGGAATCTTTGTCAAGGCATTTGCCTATGATGTGTGAAGTGTATGCACACATGATGCCTAGGCCTATTAGTAGGAATGCTGAGGCCCAACCTCCATTCTCTAGTGCATAAGGGGTCGACAGTTGCCCAAGTCCTAAATGAAAAGAAAAAAATGTATTTACCAAATCAGGGGCAGTGGCATGAACAATGAAAGGGGGACCCCTATTTTTTTAATTTTTTTTTTATATTTATGTATTATTTTCTATATAATTGACTTCATTTTTAGTATGAAAATTTTATATAATTGACCCCCATTGCACGTTTAACCCTCATAGTTTGAAAGTCAAGCTCCAGTAGTCCTCGATGAAATTGTTGTCAAATTTAACCTAGACACAAATCCACAATATGGCATAAATATAGATATAACTATTTTTGAATGATATTGTCCATTTGGTACACATTTCTCTGTAATTACTACACGTCAGATATGTAAGCAAAATGATATCTACCAAACATGCATGACTTATTTTCAACAGTATTTGTGTTATATATATTATCATTCTACCATTTATATTACCTAACTTTGTATTGCTAACAATGTTTCTGTGGTTATTTAATTTGTGTTTTATGTTATATATGCTATGTTATACCTATAAGCATTCCGATCATGTTCATCACAGAGTGAGTAAAAGAACTGCTACGCTTGACATGATGCTCAGTTGCAGCAATCGCCACCCGACTTGTATGATCTGTACACTTGCATTCCTTGTTCTCTTCCACACAAACAGAACACTTGGTACTGTACTTCTCTGCAAGACAGGCCTGTGCAAATCTGGCTCCATGTACCGACTCACTCGCTACTTGATGATGGTTCAGTGTTAGACATGAATACCAATTATTACAACTATTTGTCCTGGTTGTAACAGCCATGTGCGTTTAAATATGGGTCTCTGAAAGTATATAAACTGAATTGTAGGAGGCTTATGAGGAAATGGATAAGCACGGTTCGGTATTTATAGTGTGCTAGCTAATGGAGTTACAAAACTAGAATAAATATTGAGGTGTGACGAGGATACCAATTTTTTAGGAATATGAAGAGATCTTAGATGCGTATAGACCAGTAGCATAAAGGAATTTTTTTTTACGGCCAGCAGGCCAAGAGTTATGAAAGGGAATTAGGCAAGCAATTTGAGGGGAATGAAAACGATTCTTGCTGTCATCACTTGATCCTTTGCATGTGTTTTTAGTTGCTTAGACGTGTACATTCTCTCTCACCGCGCGATCTATCCTCGAATAACCAAATTGATGTTTTATATATTCGACTAGCTTTTTTGGTTCATTTTGTGAAGTGTCCCATTATACCTTAGAAAAGGATGCTTAACAAACTAGCCATATCCTCTCCGCCATGACTCAAAAATAAGCAGTCAATTTCTTTTTAATTAAATTGTGAAATATGCTTAATTTGATGAACATGTGAAATTTGGATTGTATATTTGTATCTTGTTTTTTCGGAGGTTGACCAAATTGTACTGTTCAAAAGCTAATTAAGAAACTCGAGTATCTCACATGCATGTCTGATATACTATATTTTAGAATACTTTGTTTTTCTTTAATTTTATAGCCGCTTAATTTTACTGAATACTAATTTCTTAGCACAGATTAAGATCACTTTCTTTATCCTCTTTTTATCCGGCTCTTAATTCCTTGTCTGAATCTTGAGACACCTTTATTCCTTCTTTTAGCTTCCTTAACTTTCACCCATTAATTAAGACAACTCAACATCAGTTCTTTAACATGGATTAAGATTTAATCCTAGTTGTGTTGCTGAACAGCCTTATTGGTATAATTAAAGGCATATGCACATTTAACATATATGGTCAATAGATCCCATTCATATTAAAAAAAAATATAAATGTAAAATTGACCTCCATACATAAAAAATTTATATGATTACTCTTTATTCATGTTGGACCTACAGCTTGAAAATTTAACTCCGCCTGTGGTTATAACGAAATTAATCTTTTTTTTTTTCTTGATTTTATATTTTAAATTTGTTTAAAATCTTGTAATAGAATAACTTGGTGCAGAGAGTTCCTTCTAATTCAATGCTGAGGGACCATTTTAATTCTGACGTTGTTAGATTCTTCCAATGGAATCCGAATTTATTTTGCTCCTACAATTTGGGATTAATATGAATCCTAAACTTGTGTGTTCTATCTATGTTAACTTGTCGGATAACACTTGGACTGGTAGTTGTTCTTCCTTCACCGGTGGCATGTGTGCATGGAGTATCATTTTATAGTTCGATAAGTATTCTCTCTTTTGCCATTATGTACCCCCACATTCGTCCCCTTCCACCTAGTAGAACGGAGAGATTCTAAATGTTGCAAACTAAAAATGTATACTTTTTTATTTATAATAGAGATCAAACAATTTTCAGATATTTTAGTAGAAAGAGCAAATTTTATGTTAATATATATATATAGAGCTGGGCTACAATGAGTTGCAAAGTAAAGCGACTATTTTACTTCATACTCATATTTTGTGATTTTATAGTTCAAAATGTCGATCCAAACCGTTCATCTTGTTCTCCATATTGAAATGTGGTTGGAGACCAAATTTTACATTTTTTTGGAATTTTTTACTATTTATTAAGCAATTTTGAAAGTCGCTGATCTGATGGTCCAGAAAATTTTACTGTTTTTTCACTGTTCACAGCAAAACAGCAATTTTCAAAAATGCTTAATAAATAGTAAACAAATTCCAAAAAATGTAAAATTTGGTCTCCAACCATATTTCAATATGGATTAAACATCTAACGGTTCGGATCGGTCGTTTGAGCTTTCAAAATAAAAATACAGCGCAAATTAGAAACGTGTTTTACTTTGCAACTCACCGTAGCCTATCTCTCTCCCCATATATATAGAGGAGGGATCAAGTTACAACACTTGAAAGTTACAACAAAGTTACAACATCTATTTTTTTCATTTTCAAAGTCCAAATCGTCGATCCAAATCTTTAGATATTCAATCTATATTAAAATGTGCTTTGAGACAAAATTTTACATTTTTTGAAATTTTTTTGCTATTTATTAAGATGGGTACAAAATTGCTGTTTTTATTAAAATTCTGCATCATTAAAAAACAGCGATTTTGTACCCATCTTAATAAATAGAAAAAAAAATTTCAAAAAATGTAAAATTTGGTCTCCATGCACATTTTAATATAGATTGAATACCTAACGGTTTGGATCGATGATTTGGACTTTGAAAATGAAAAAAATAGATGTTGTAACTTGATCCCTCCTCATATATATATATAGAGAGAGAGAGATGGGCTATGGTGCATTGCAATGCATAAACCCCCTTATACATTGCACTATAAATCATGGATTTAAAGTCCAAACAACCGATTCGAACCGTTAGATGTTTAATGCATATTGAAATGTGCTTGGAGACCAAATTTTTCATTTTTTGGAATTTTTTTACTATTTATTAAGTATTTTTGAAAATTGTTGTTTTGTTGTGAACAGTAAAAAACAGTTAAATTTTCTGGACCATCATATCAGCGACTTTAAAAATTGCTTAATAAATAGTAAAAAAATTCCAAAAAATATAAAATTTGGTCCCCAAGCACATATTAATATGAAAAACAAGATGAACGGTTCGGATCGGTCGTTTGGACTTTAAATCCATGATTTATAGTGCAATGCATGATGGGGTTCATGCATTGCAATGCACCATAGCCCATCTATATATATATATATATATAGGGTCTGACTAAATTGCTGCCGGCAGCATTTCAACAGAGGTGTTGCCGGGGCTATATTTAATCGTGTGATGTTCAAACAACAAATCCAAATTGTTAGATGTTTAATCTATATTAAAATCTACTTAGAGACCAAATTTTATATTTTTTGAAATTTTTTTACTATTTATTAAGCTGGTTTGAAAACCGCTGTTTTCAGTAAATTTCTGCAGCATTGAAAAACAACAGTTTTAAAATCAGCTTAATAAATAGTAAAAAAATTCCAATACTTATTTTTATAGTCAAGGTGACCTTATTATTTTATTTATTTATTATGACAGTACAGTACTGTAAGTCTATGGCTTTCTGATTAGATAAATAGTGTACTTAACATGTTCTATAGCATCTGTATCCAAATTTGTTTTCGATTGTTACTAATAGATTTGTGTATGTGGCTGAGGCTTTTGCTAATTCTTATTTGCAACTTAGTTTTAGGAGACAATTAACTGGTATATATATGGTTGAATGGTTAGCATTGCAAAATAAATTCTTACATTTTACTCTATCTGACTAATTAGAAGATATGATTATATGGAGATGGTCTACCAATGATAACTTTACTGTTCATTCCTTTTATCAATGGTTAGAATATGGGAGCATGCCTAATTCTGAATATCACACTATATGAAAATCTCATATTCCATTAAAAATTAAATTTTTTTTGTGGCTTGTACGGAATGACAAGATTTTGACTAAGACTAACTTAGTAAATAAAGGATGGCAAGGAGAAACAAAATGTATGTTTTGTGATCAAATAGAAAGTACAGAGCATCTTTTCATACAATGTTCTTACATTAGATTAATATGGATCTAGATAATAGATCATAATAACTTTAGTTATAATTGTCATACTTTGAAGGATTTATGGATGATTGATGCTTCTATTCCTTTAAATGATAGATTACTAATTGAATTATTACGGGGTGCTGTTCTTTGGACTATTTGGCTAGAACGCAATAGATTATGTTTTAATGATAGTTCCCCTTATTCTATTAAGGCTATTGGTGCTAAGATAATTGCTTTGACTCAATTTTGGTGTAAATCTAGGGAGGATGATTCATTCTCAAAATTAACTCTTATAATGCCTTTTGATGTTAAGAATCTTCCAGATCTCCTTCTACTGGAAGAGGCAAGAAGTCCAGATATGACTCAAGCTTTGAACCTCCTGGGGTAGGATTCTGGGGATGGCAACTCTCCATTTCCAATATCTGGCGAAGAGGAAGAAGATGAAGACTTATTAGATTTATAGAGCTTAGTTTTATACATGTTATAATGTTTTTGTGTTTTTTTTCTTAAAATTGTTGCTTTATTGTGTTGTGGGCATGATTTGATGTTCTGGCTTTCCTATTATTTCTATTTATGTTTTGAACAGCTGTAAGGACTTTCCATATTTGATTTTGGTATCAATTTTAAATACTGGATCAAATATGCTATGGTTTTTTATTTCAATAAAATCAGTGGTAAATGCCGCTAATTATAAAAAAGAAAAATGACAGTACAGTACTATATATCTTAAAAACATAGTTATTAAAACTTAAAGTTGACTTATAGTTTATTCTTACTATGAATTGAAAAATACCATCATTAAGAAGAGAAAAAAAAACCAAAATAAAATATTGTGATATTAATTAAACAAATAACAAGTTTGTAAGTATGTCACAGATCTCAGGATCAAAACTTGGCTCTTATATCAAATGATGCGAACACGTAGGAGATTTAATCCCTTGAACCCACGAACAAAATGAAATAAATCCCAACACGCGCTGAAATCTGATTTTAAGAACAAGGAAAAGAACAACGCCATAAATGTTGATGCCACTTTAATAAGTTCAAAATTCAGTCAAAAACAATATAGAAAAAATATCTCTCAATTTTTATAAAATTCATTAATTGTCTAGTAGAATGGAGGCAATAGTATCTATAGTATGTTGCTGAAATGGGAAGGAAATAATAGAATCCCAAAACTTGACCAGTAAATTTGTTGTCCAAAAATGGAAAAAAATAAAACTTTTTTTTAAAAAAAAACTTAAAATCACAAAACTTAATCAGCAAGGTTACTGATCAAAACTGAAAGGAAATAAAACTCATGTACAAAATTATTTAAATATAAAACATAACGATTATTCTAAAACACCGCCTTCTACCACAGCCTGAATCAAATTAATTATATTTCTTTCTTCTTTTAATCCCATCTTACATGTTGGAACCTTCCTTGATAATGCTTCCATATCAGTCCCAGTAAATTGCACCAATCCTTGTATTATTTTCTTGAACTTACTTGACTTGTGACCGTGTGATTGGTCTATCTGAAATTTGTGAAGGATCTGATCCGTTAAACGTTTTGGATCCCATCACTGTTCATATCATAATTTATTTTAACATGAATACATTCTTTTATTTTGCATTTCTTTCTTTCTTTTCCTTCCAAAAAACACTATATTTACAGAAAAAAAATTTACCAATTAAAGAAATTATATAGCTTATAAGGAACACTATGATGAAATAGGAGAACGCACAATATATTTTGAATGAAAAATTAACGGCCAAAAAGTAGAATTCGTAAAAACAGTGTTGATAAGAAAACAAATTGTGTTAAAATCAGCACCCATATACATCTGTATAGTTCTCTCATTACAGTACTCCGATTGGTAGTTAATCAATTAGAAGAACCAGATGCTGAGATGCCCTAACCATTTACTAGTGAAGTTTATAATTCATTAAAACCTTAAAATGAGTTAGTTATCTCTAAACAAAAGGAAACCTTAAAAGAGGAAAGAATATTGGATCAGATTCGGCTACCACCGAATGAGTTTCTAGTAATTGACCACAGATCTATTAATTAATTAAAATGCCTCTTGCATGAATTACAGGTGGCGTGCGCTGCCTTTGTATTAAGCGAGAACAATTAGTTGTTATATACGGATTATGTTGCTTATCATACAAGGTTTGTGCTTCTTCTTAATCTTCAAGTTGTTAGTCAATTTCTCGAATAATTCTTATATTCTTAATTTTGGAAGTTCCAAGTTTTTGATGCTTTCTATTTTTATGTTAAAATTCCCCTAGTCTTTATAATGGTTAGTTTTTTTTCTTGAGAAGAGTGGCATTGCCCATTTTTTATTTCTATAGAAACCAAAATTACATGAGTTTAATTAACAAAACAAAAAAGAACTCAGATTATGATTACCCCCACGCCATGGCTATTTCCTGATACCTATCAGTTAATAGCACTATCAAACCAGGAAGTAACCTATCAACAAATTAAATCAATAACAAAAATCAAAAACCCTAAAAAAAAAAAAAAAAAAAATCAATAACCCTTTTAACTAGACAAAAACAAAATAAGAGAAATTATACAAATTTAAGACCCTCAAAATCAAATTCAACGTAATGTGATCTTCGTGATCTGCTAGCTCATCTGATTTGATCTCCTGATATTGACATAACTGCATAACTGGCGTCTCCATATCTCATCCATCAGTTTATCCGCCTTTTTTTTGTTTTTCTTTCTGAATGAGCATCCCCTCAGGCACCACATTAATTACCTGAGTTAATCCCAGCTGAGAAATTTCTATTCGGGCCTGGCTTAGATGCACGGGCATTTGATGTTCGTGCCAGATTAATATAAATGGTACAGATCTCATTCTGTCAGGTCAGGCACTTTGACTGGATCTGAATTTTTTTTTTTTTTTTTTTGTCTTCCGTAGGTTCCAACTATATACCAATTTATTCATACATGGTAATTATTGTGCCTTATTAAATCTTGCTTATCAGAGAGGGAGGCTAGTAAGACCATTAATTGTTGATCGTTTGCCTTGAATTTCTTCTTTTTGATTCTTTTGTTTCAATCCATGCCGAGCACTCCAGGCAGTAGCAGAGCAAAGGGGGTCACATCAAGCTCATCTAGAGGTAGTGAGTCTCTTTTTAACTTGAAGAGTTATGATGTTTACTGGCAGCTGCTGGGTCAAATGAACCAAATGTGCACTGTCGTCACACATCGCATGATCGCATCCTTAGGAGACAACCTGGGTAGTAAGTGGCACTGGATCACTCTCTAAATCAACCTGGGTTGCCTCTCTCTCCAGTACTGCACCTGTGGTGCACCATCATCAAATAAATTATCCATCACAGAGAACAGTTAGCAGTATACACAACTAACAGTTAGCACTTAGCAGTGCCACACTACCTTCAAGGCTTCAGGTACATCACCCATGCTCATTAGGTTCTCTAGTCCAGCCTCTCCTTCTCAACTGAAGATAAATCTTCTTAGGTTTAAGTCACTGAATCAGAGGAAGAGGTATCTAGGCTAAAGTCACCAGCATAAGTCGTTGCCTTTTTACTGTTGGGTCAGTAACAGGAGGTTGGAGATTACCAGAGCTTTGACCTTCCTTTTCTTGCCAATAAACTACCTTCTTGGGTTGATCAGGAAGGACACCACTAGAAATCTCATGCAGGTTTTTATTTTTATTAATTTGTTATTTTCTTTTTTCTCGGCCCCGTATGCCGCAGTTCTAGTTGTGCATGTCCCTGCAAGATTCAGCATTATATGTACTAGATAGGCCTACAGTTATTTATAATGACTAGTTAAATAATCGGATTTGTTCTCTTTGGTTCATGCCGTCAATAGTTTTGTGAGAACAAAGGAGAATCCTCATTAGCACTCGAATTGATGAATTATTTTGTCAGAATAACTTCAATAGCAAAGTCAGTATTTTTCATCAGTATCGTCAATTAAAAGATTTGGTTAAAAAAAATTTAGTGATGTTCCAAATTGCTATATTCTAAAAGATTAGAATCCAATTGAATCAATTAATTTTATGGAACTTTATTTAATTTGATTCCATTTCATATTTGCCTTTGAGAAAATGACGAACGTGGCATCAGTGCCCCCAGAGAATAGGGATGTATACGTGTACGATATGTCGGGTTTTTGTACCATCATAATCTACCAAAAATTAAAATTTTCACAATCATTTGCACCACAAATGTTATATAGGTTAAGTGTTTTATTTGATAATTTGTTGCCATTCCTTCATGCATTGTTACTCTTTCAAATAACAAACATTGTTGGGTAGAGAACCAGGGGGCTATTCTCTTGATTGGATGATTTTAAAATTTCAAGTAGGCCCCTTCAATTAAATCTGATACAAGTGATAAGTTGTGCTTCTCTATTAGGGAGTAAGCGGCGAACCATGGACATCGGACCGAATTCAGAGCCATCAAATTCGCATCAAGATTCGTGCACATTTGATCCGCACAAATCTTATAGCTATGTGTACGGATTAGATGGTTCCAACCGGACATCGGACCGCCCCCACTTAGCTCTATTACATTTTCAGTTGATAATATGTAGTACTGCCCCAATTAAAGCCCTGTTTTTTTGTTATTCAATTCAAATTTCCTTAATTCTCTCAGTGTACGCCTTTATGCAAGCTTCTCGTTTAGAAACAGGTTTTTTTTTTTTTTTTTTTTTGTTATACTGTTACCAAATTATCTAAAGTATTGGGAGTGTTGGGATAACTTGTAAAATGTAAATGCTTCGAGGTTCACATTCTAATTAAATTGTTTTATCTCTTGGAGAGGTTTCAATCATAAAGGAAAAAAAAAACACACACACAGACAGATTTTTCAAGTCAATTAGAAATAAGAAGCGAGAATTAGATCTGCTAATATGCCATTGTCCTCTTGACAGCCACTGTCAAGCGCTGAAAAATAAATAATATATCAGCATTAATTGTCGCACTGCAACCATATATACGAGGTCAAATGCACACCATACAACCTTTTTACAATAAATTGCACTTCACTTGTGTACGGATTAGGAAAATCGAGATTGACAATTAAAAAATAAGTGTAGTATAATTTTATTTTATGAATAAAATGAATACTATTTACTGTTTCTCCTAAATGATTAAAATATTCTTAGACCCTTTTATATTAAAATTCTGAATCTGTAACCGTAGTTGGTGAATATAAATTAGTACTTTAGTTTTTTCTCAAACATTTTAAATCTACTTATTTGTTTGGCCTTTGAACCATGCAATTAGAGATGCACAAAAAGCTCGTAGCTTGTGATTCTAATGAGTTCGATTTAGAAAGGAGTTCGGTTTGAAACGAATCAAACCAACTCGGTTCTGAAATAAATCAAATCTAGTTTGGCTTGAAATTGATTCAAATTGAACTCATACTGAGTCTGACTGGGTTCGAAACTTTTCTTTTTAGTTCTAAACCATGTTTCAATTTCAAACCAATTTGGTTTGAAATTGATTCGAATCGCACCGAATCAAACTTGAACTCTTCTTTTTAGTTCGAAACCCTCCATTTTTGATTCGAACTCGAACTTGAATTGAGTTAAGTTCGACTCGGTTGGATTTGTTTGCAGCTATTACATTGATGAGGTCTGTTTTCTTAGGAGAGTTTTGGATCTTAAGAGTCTTGTAACCGAAAGAAAAAAAGTATCACTATTAGTCAATTAATATAGCAACTTAAATTAACACTGATATGTTCGGATGCTCAATTCTCAGTAAAATAATAAAAAAATCAGATTAAATTTCTCGAGTTCTTGGGTTCAAAATCGGAGTCTTCAGTCTAATTCTTCGGACTACTACTTTTGAGAAACGGGGACATGAATTTTTTTTCTCTTTTATTCTTTGAGAAAGCTCATGTGCTGATTAAGTTCATAAACTAGTAGAACTAGGATTTTCTTAAGCTCATCCAAAGATGAGTGAGCTTAACTTCAAAATCCATCATAATAACTGTAACACTATGTAAATTACGCATATGAAATTAATGATTGAAGGTAGTAAAGTGAAATATAATACCGATTATTTATAATTTTGTTTGAATGACATAAAAGTGTGTTGTTATATTGATTCGAAATTTCTAAAATATTTAGAAGTGAATGTTCGAACGTTTGACATAGGAATCAGATTAATTACCGATCAAGCATATGAACTTCTTCTTTTTATCATCTTGGATTGATTTGCAAATTTTGAAACTTTAAGGGTTAATATGTAAAAGAACAAAATTAAAGAAAAAGAAGAACCACTTCCGTGGCACTATGGCCACGTGGTCAACAGGGGATGCTCACCCTTATTCCCAATTGCCTTCTCTCTTGCATGAAGAAAGGAAACAAAACAAAAAAATAACTAAATCAAAGAGAGAAGAAAATAAATAGAAAACGAAAGAGAAAGAAAAGGAAAACAGAGAGGTTTTTCTCCCTCTGCTCGGAGACACGTGAGTTGTTTAGAAAGGTTATCGATTATAAGGAATGCTTTAAGTCGAAAATTCAGTTCTTATGGTATTTTTCATATCCTTTTCTCTGTTTTTGGTTCTTGCTCAAATCCATTATGAATGACAAGTTGATTTTTTAGAGCAATGAAAGTGTAACTCTACCATAAAGAAAGATTTAACATCATATCCTTGTTTTATTGTTTCTGATATTAAGATGTGGTTTGATCCTAATACCGTTTAGTACCAGTAGGTATAATTTCCTGTTTTGGATTCCTAGGGACTGGTTCATATGAATAGAACAAAAATAAAGACTAAATTTGCTAAATACTAATACTTTGGTAAAACCCTCTTATCAGAGTGGTTAAGTTGCAAAATGAACAAGTTGAACTTTTGGATGCAAATAAATTGGTTTTGTCAGAGGGGCTTTGGTTTATATTTACATTTGTTAGTGTGATGAAAATAAATTAACCCAGTTAAGCTTGAATAAAACTAGAACTTAAAATAAAAGAGAATGGAACTGAATATTTGTAGTTTGTGAATTTATAGACTTATATTAGACTTTAAATGTTGAAATGGAAATTGCTTGACCTTGAATAAGATATAAATATAAAGCAAATATGTTAAAGGTAAAGAACTAAATAAGTAGTTGATAAATGAAGTTATTTATTAGCAACGAATAAGAAAAACGTGATCAATTAATTGTTAGTATATGTATATTATTTTGTAATGATAATTTTATAAGAATTAATCGAGAATATGTTATTATGCTATAGGCATATATACTGTGGAATGAGACTTGACAGGATTGCTCGGATAACTGATATGCAATGATTGATCGTTCTACCCTACAATATCAGGTGCGAGGTTATTGGATTAGTCTGAGATTCATAACTAGGAATTAAATCGTAACTCGCTGTGCATTTTGAATATTTGATTGACTGCATTGATTGAACTGGTGTATCATACGCATAGCCAATGCAATTGAAACTGAATTACAGGTAAGTCTGTTGACTGTCATGTTGATATTATTTATCGATTGGTTAATTCTTATTGCAAATGATTGATTGAGACCACAGTGACTAAATTGAATGAATATGAAATACTGTAATCCTTGAACCTCCATATAGTGGAGAAAAAAGATTAATATATCGTAAAGTCTAGCTAGCTACTAGACTTTACTACAGGACCCTTATGCGCATATGGTGAATGGCCCCAACTGAATTCAGTACCGGTTGGATAGGGGATATTGAATAAATGTGAATTGTGACTGTAAGACTAATGAACTGTGGTAACTGTCTTATCATTGATTTTCTTTCTGATAATGACAGTATTGTGATATTGATTTCGTATTGTTTCCGTTAATTAGGTATCAGGATATTTAGAATGGTATAAGCCATGACATGACAGATACATGTATGATATATTTCAGTGCTACCAGACTAGATAATGTAAAGTTAAGAAACCGTACGTTACCAGATTTAACGGTTCTAAAGATTAGGTTCCAAACGTTACCTTACTTTATGGTTTAAAAGATTTTGACCCAAACCATTTATTATGATAAGATTCTTAGAGTTCTGATTTAAATATGAAATATTTGTTATTCGGTTGGATATTGTTATTGAGCACTTGCATTCGTCATTATAGAACTGAACTGATAATTTCTCGTGCAGTGACTTCATTCTGAATATGGATTTCCTTCGAATCCAATAATCTGAGTGGCAATCAGCACTGAGAAATAATTTATTATTTCTCACTAGTTTCCCCTTGTGGGTTACAGGTTTATTATACGAAGATAAAGAGCGCTTTCGGGTAATTGACAGCAGGGCCACCTAAAGGTATGGGATTTGGGTAATTTTAGATTTTTTGGAATTTTTTTACTATATATTAAGCTGGTTTGAAAACCGCTAATTTTAGTAAATTTCTGCAGCATTGAAATCAGCGGTTTTCAAACCAACTTAATATATAGTAAAAAAATTCCAAAAAATGTAAAATTTGGTCTCCAAGTAGATTATAATATAGATTAAACATTTAACGGTTTGGATTTGTTGTTTGGACATCACAAAATAAAAAAAACAGCGGCAGCACTACCGGCAGTAAATTAGCCACAGCCTATATATATATGAGGAGGGATCAAGTTACAACATTTTTTGAGTTACAACAAGTTACAACAAGCTTTTTTAAAATTTTGAAAGTCCAAATCGTCGATCCAAACCGTTAGATGTGATCTCTACAATAAAATGCGCTTGGAGACCAAATTTTACATTTTTTTGGAAATTTTTTACTATTTATTAAGATGGGTACAAAAACTAGTCAAATTCATACCATTGAATTTTGTACCCATCTTAATAAATAGTAAAAAAATTTCAAAAAATATGAAATTTGGTCTCCAAGCACATTTTATTGTAGAGATCACATCTAACGGTTTGGATCGACGATTTGGACTTTCAAAATTTAAAAAAAGCTTGTTGTAACTTGTTGTAACTCAAAAAATGTTGTAACTTGATCCCTCCTCTCTCTCTCTCTCTCTCTCTCTCTTTATATATATATATATATATATACACTAGCATCGTACCCGTGCGTTGCAACAGAAATAGATTATTTCATTACAAAATAAAGAAGATCAAGCGTTTCATTATTTCATTATTTCATTATTTGCATGACCTTTTTGAAAATCAACTGTTCAAATGCGTGCTGCACAAATCTCAAAGCAATAATAATATTGATACGATATGATACGGATATGACGATACGGCAATTTTCAAAAATGAAGGATACGATACGGCTATTAATATATATGTGTGTGTGTGTATATATATATATATATATATATATATTTAGAATAATTATATGAAACCCCTCACTCCCATCCCCTCATTTTCTCCACACTCTCCCTCTTCCTTAACTGCAATATATCCCTCCACTAATTTCACTAAAAGTTTCCTTTTATCCCCGCATTAATTATTACTTTAAAAACAATCTCCGCATTAATTATACTGTTATCTAATAACAATCCCCGTTAATAAATGCTTATCTGTTAATCGATGTTCAAAAAAGTATTTATCATTATTTCTAAGAAGTATTTATCCTTGTAACATAGAGTATTTATCCATGTAACATTGAGTATTTATCATTATGTCTGAGAGTATTTATCATTGATGTTTTACTGTAAGTTGCAATTATGTCTGAGAAGTATTTATCTATATAATACAAAGTATTTATCTATGTAACATAAAATATTTATCATTATGCAAGAGAGTATTTATCATTGATATTTTACTGAAAGTTGCAAGTATGCATGAGAAATATTTATCCATGTAACATAAAGTATTTATCCATCTAATGTAAAGTATTTACCCATGTAACATAAAGTATTTATCATTATGTCTCAGAGTATTTATTATTGGGTGAGAGGATTGTTTATTTAAAGGTCTCTAGTTGTGCAGGGATGATTTAAAAAAAAAGGCAATTTTGTGTGGGGACAATTAATGGATTGATTTATTCTTTCATAAATAGAGATCATTGCATAGGGTTTAATACCTGACAAATTCAAGTTAAATACTTTGATGCTTCAAGTTAAATACTAACAGTTTTTTAAACGCTCATTAATGATTGAGCGGTCCCCCCATGTTTAATGGTCCCTAGTTGTGCGGGGATGATTCAAAAAAAAAAAAAAATTTGTGCGGGGACAATTAATGGATTGATTTATCCTTTCATAAATAGAGATCATTGCAGAGGGTTTAATACCTGACAAATTTAAGGTAAATGCTTTGATGCTTCAAGTTAAATACTCGTAGTTTTTTAAACGCTCATTAATGATTGAGCGGTCCCCCCATTTTTTTTTGGCAGTATGCGCGGGGATAAATGCGGGGTGGAGACTGCAGGGATTGTTATCAGCGTCCATTTTTATTTTATTTTATATATGATATTTATATAATTATAATTTAAATCAAATTTGTAGAGAAAAATAGTTAAACACATGTGAACTCTAGTGTAGTGGTAAAAATTTTGGCACCAACAGAACCCAACTAGGTTCGAATCCCACCTTCAGTAGAAAAAAGGGTGTGCGGTGCACAGGCTCCGTCCACAGGCACCGTGCGTTGTTCAAAGGCACGGTCCACGGGTGCGGCACACGATCTACTGGCGCTGGGATCATATGCGGCGCGACCAGTGCATGCTTAAGTGTTGAAGTGCATAATCTAAAAAATTCTTCTATGTGTGATCAAGAAATTGAACGGCTGAGTATCCTTCAAAAAAATTAGTAAATCAGGAACCTTGTAGGATCTAGACATTAAGCTCTTTAATAAGGAGAAGAGATATGAGGAGGTAATAGAGTTAGTTAGAAGTCAGTTAGCCATGTTAGTTAGACGTGGTAGTTAGAATTGACTTCAACAGATCAATTAGTTAGTTGAAAACTAGTTAGTGACAAAACATGTAATTAGCAAAGAAGATAACTGATTTGTGCTCTATAAAAGAGATGGAATATAAGCTTTGTAAATCAATGAAGAAATGAAAATAAATATTTCTTTCTAAAAATTCTACTTTGTCTCCCTTATATCTCTCGTTCTTTATGGTATCAGAGCAAAATGGAGAACGATCCTTTAGCTAATACCTCTAATGGTTCTTCTTCCATTTCCGCTCCTTCTCAGAATGTATCAGACCCTCCACTTGTGATGCTCACTCTCCCAATCTCCACCAAGCTTGACAGAGACAACTACTTGTCGTGGCAATCACAGATTGTACCACTTCTGCATGCTTATGGACTGTACCGGTTTCTTGAAACCACCGCCGCCCCTTCCGCCACTCTTACTACTGACACTGGCTCGACTATGCCTAATCCAGCCTTCTTGCCATGGTACAAACAAGACCAAATGCTCTTAGGTTGGCTTCGTGCATCACTTACCCGCGAGATTCTTGCTCTCATTGTTTCCGCCAAGACCTCGACTGACTTATGGCACAACCTCCGCCGATCCTTCTCAGCCACCTCTCGAGCACGGCTCTCTGATCTCAGGCACAAACTCCAAAGCACCTCCAAGGGCGGATCTTCTTGCCTTGAGTATATTCAAAAGAAGCAATCCATTACTAATGAGCTCACCTTTATTGGAGAACCGATGTTCGACGATGACCTCCAGATGTACCTTCTTCAAAGTCTTGGCTCCGAGTTCGACTCTCTGGTCATCGCAGTTCAAACGGCGCCCCCTTGCTCAGTGGCCGATCTCACCGCCCTCATCTACGGCCATGAGTCTCGCCTTCTCTTTTCTCAAACCTTGGATGTGAATTCCTCTTTTTCCCCTTCTCCAAACCCGATTGCAATGTATAACACCAAAGCAGGTTCGACTTCTTAGTTTAGAGCCAATAAGGGCTATTTTCGCTCCAGATGGGGGGGCTCCCAATAGCACCAGAGACACTCTAGGCCCAATAGCGGCTCCAGACCCAACAATTCTTCTCATCAGCCCACCAGGCCGAATCCTGACAGAGATGTTTTCTGCCAAATTTGCACCAAAAGAGGCCATTGGGCTGTTAATTGCTGGTACATATCAGATTTGACAAACTATCCATAACAGGTTCAACCCCAAGCTAACTTGGCAAATCCAGCTCCCTTTCAAGCCAACAGTGCACAGACTGACAAGCCCTCAATTGGACCCGAATGGTGGCTTGATTCGGGCGCTTCTCACTGTTGGGTTTCGAATACCACTTTTGGGGTTTTGCGGTAACCAAAACCCGTTCAGGCTTAAGGTGCGGAATGACCGTAAAACAAAAATTTCTATGGCCAACTTAAGCTCAGGATTAAACGGGGTATGTCAGGAAACTTTCCAAGGCAGTCCACCTTCAGTATTCCTTTGGCATCAAAACCCAATTTAATCCTCTTACAGATCTACTCCATGATTGATTTCTAAAACTTTAATCTACTTACCAATTAAATAGATTAATATAACATATTTATATCTTGTTTTCAAATCACAATTGGAATGCAGACCGAGCGTGTAGAGCTACATCACGGAAGGAATCGACTCGTCTCGGAGCATCAAACGTCTGATGCCTCTATCGGTTATCCACCAGGACTAACCAGAGAGCGGTTTATTTCTTCTGCCAGAAATACCGTAAACCGCAGAATTCTGCAAAAAACACTATTCATGGAGAAAAGACAAAAACCCGTAAATATAAATTTTCAGTTACTCAGTTTCATCAAATTAGCAAAACTGACATACCGCGAAATTCGGTAAAACACTATTCATCAATCCTGTAAATATACTCCACAACAACATGCAAGATTATAAGTCAACTACGTATAACTTTCTTTTCTCAACCGAAACAATATTTGGGAGAGAAACCGAGAAAAAGAGAAAATATCGATTCGATTCTGCGCGAAACGATACAAGTGAATTAGTGATTTTTCTCTCTACATGCACCCCTCTATTTATAGGCTTTTGAGGAGGTTCGCAAAAGACCGGAATACCCCTCAACTTATGCCTATTTACAAGATATGTCATTGAATGGATAAGGATGACATGTGGATAAGATCGATGACGTGTCATCTGGATAGGATCGATGAAACGTCATGC
>JARJHM010001428.1:0-28734 GCA_033356055.1 Carex pumila | reverse complement strand
CTATAAATAGTAACAAGAGTGAATTTAATGAAATAAGTAACAGAGTGACTAAATTTGAATAAATAGTAAAATTTGGTAACTTGACTTAGATAAATTAAAGTTGAATGGCTACACGTGAATATGAAGGAAAGTGACTTATGATGAAATTAATATGAGTGAGGCTATGGTACTATACATAGTGCGGATTGATTCATATTATAGATCGATATTTTTGTTTACAAAATTTTAATGGTTGGTATGAACCATTTAACATAGTTTCTATATGAATATGTACTAATAAATTATTTTTTTATTATTTTTTGAATGAGTAGAAAATTAATGTTTTTGGATGTTCTAGAATACAGATAAAGTAATTTTCTACTCATTTAAAAATATAGTAAAAAATTCTAAACATTTTAAAATTTAGTTTACAAGTACATATGCACATGGAAATTATATTGAACGGTTCGCACCAATTGTGAAAACTTTTAAACCGAAAATTTAAGTTCATTGCACGGGCCAATATGCACTATACATATCATCGTAGCCTCACTCATAAATATCTGAACTTTGGTTATCTTTAGATTATTTGAACATTATATCAAGAGCTGGCATGTAAAGTTATGAATAACATAAAAAGTAAAATAAAAATATTAACTTTGTTATGAATAAGTCTAAGAAGTATGGTCAAAATTAAATTGGAATTCTTGATAAAAAAAAATATGTATGGTCATAAAAAATATACATATGAAATACTTTCCACTTAATAATGGTACATTTTGTGTGACAAACAATCACAACTCATAATATTGCTGTGATGATCATTATTTATATTTTAACCATTGCTTTGTCTATTTAATGCACGTAAAATAAAGATTATTATTTAATAATTTCAACAAATAAAAACATGTTTAAACAACATATTGGAGAAAAATAATATGAAAAATATTAATAAATAATATTATTCACGTGCATTAATTCTGAAAAAACTATCTATATAAATTTGAATACTTAGCTGTAGTGCAATAGGAAACTTGAATTCGATCTATTTGTGAATTTTGATCTAATCATGTTCAATTAAGTTTCGATTTTTTTTTTCTAAATTAGGACCAATTTAAATGAGGACCTTAATCTATGTTATTTTTTGTTTGTTTGTATTTTTCGTGTTAACTTTCTTTTAGTTTTTGTTTACAAGGAGTTTCATAGGAGACAGTGATACTTCAGCAAATGAAAATGAAAATTCACATCCAATAGATACAGAAGTTTACCATTAAGAGAGTGTTATTAAAACAATATAAAAAATTACATGAAGTTTACGTCTCAAATCTAAATTGTCTAGAAAAGAGTAACATGCTGAGAAGTTTTCAAAATAATAGACTCAAGCAAGCCTTTAAAAATGGGGGGGGGGGGGGGGGGTTCACGTATACCCAAAAACTTTAAAAATTACAAATCTTTTTTGTCTATACTTTAAAATTACATATTCCCCTCTAAACTTAAAAAACTTACAAATTTACCCATTTTATTGTCTTTAATATTAAAACTCATTCTAAAATTCTAAAATATTCATTTTATCCTTTATTAAAACCATAAAATGGCCCATTGGACTCAAATTTAAATTTGAAGGGTTCCTCTACCGTCCAATCTGCGCTCATTGCATTAGGATTTGTGTGTGTCGTTTCAATATATGTGCATGTTCGCTTCAAGATTTGTGTTGATCTAGCATGCATGGATCCTAAAGCAATTCCGATCCGCATGCATCACATTAAGATATGTTCATGTTGCTTCAATATTTGTGATTGTTCGCTTCAAGATTCATGCTGATTGAGAGCACTCATATCTTAAAGCAGTTCGGACGGTAGAGGCACCCTTCATATTGAAATTTGTATACGATGGGAATTTTATGTTTTCAATAAAAGGGTAAAATGGGTATTTTATAATTTAGAATGAATTTTAATATAAAAGGCAATAAAATAGGGAAATTTGTGAGTTAATTAAGTTAAGAGGGGAAATATGTAATTTTAAAGTTCAAAGGGGGAATACGTAATTTTGAAGTATTTTAGGGGTATATGTGAAATTCCCCCTTAATCTTATACATCACTTCTCAAGGCTGGCTCTGTATTTGGTTGGTGGTTGATTTAGGCATAGCAAAGTTGACCTATTCAAATAAAAGGAAAAAGCTTGGGAATATGTTACCATCCAATATATTAATTGCATTAGATCTAATGACATCCACGAGAATTTCTTTGAGATTTGCTATGAGAATTAATTTCTCTGGTCAAACATAAATACAGAATTCAAACTTCTTGCTACTTCGTCCTTTTATCTTCTTTCATTAAAAAGGTGTATTGTACCTGCACTTCAAATTCTATAACAGTATCCCAAAATCTAGTGGATATCCCGAGACCATTTTTTTTTTTTTATCACAAAAGCAGCAGTAGAAAATTCAATACCAGTATCCATTACAGAGTTACATTGAAAACAAAAATTGCAATAAGATCCCCCAAACCCTTTGTAATAACATGAACTATGATACCAGTATAACCCATGTAGTCCCATTCTATACGAGTATCACATTTGAAAACAACAAAATTGTAGTAATTAAGATCCCCCAAACCCTTTGTTATGAGAATTTCTTGAGAATTGCTATGAGAATTTCTCTGGTCAAACATACAGAATTCAAACTTCTTGTTACTTTATTGGTTTTATCTTCTTTGATTAGAAATATTTACTAAACCTGGACTTGAATTCTATCAAGCCCGAAATCAAGCGGATATCCAGACCATCAATCATAACAAAACTAACTTGAAATTGAGATAACCTCCATTTGGATAATAAACTATCCCTTAATTTTGAATCTCTTCGGAATTATTTCTATAGTTATTTTAAATTATAATGAGATATAGTATGATGTTTTTCCCCCTTATCTTCAAGTTGCCTGATTGAATGCCTGTTATTCTATGCAAAAATATATATCAGCACCCTTTTACCTTCAAAATCTAAAGTTGAATTGATTCTCATTTTATATAGCGTAAAATATGTATAGAGACTAATGAATACCTCATTTCACAAAAACAAAGTAATTTAAAACATTATGATAAGTTCCCATTAAATGGAATTTTACAATGGAAATTCATAAATACAAGAAACAAATTTACAGAGATAAAAGCAAATATACAGATGCCATCAACCAATATAATACAGAGCTTGCACAGACTAGACATAGAAACCAATACAAATTAAACAATTAACAATGGACGGCCAAACCTTTTGTACAACAAGGACATATATATATGCAAGCATTGTGATTGAAATAACCAATAAAATCAGCAATATACTTGTATCTTGCTTTTTGAATCTGATTACGTAGCAGTTTCAAACATTTGGGGCAGGGGGTGGGGGTGGTGGGGGTTTGGGACATGGACAGTTCGAAAGAGAACAATTAGGATATCCACAAAGCGGGTGACTTTGCAGGAAACAAAATAAATAAACAAACAAATTAGGGTTTAATATTAGATTACACTTATTTCGATTAATGAAATGTATGAAAGAAGAATGCGTAAAAATAAAATATGTTGGAACTACTGATGATATTAAGAGAGAAATTTTTGTTAAGTTCTTCTAATGTAAGGAAAAAATGAAACCGAACAAACATTTTTAGGAGGACGATGCTTATCAGGGGAACTCATATCTTCTATATTTTTCTTCTTCTTGGAAGTTGATAAAGTAATGAAGTGTATTGAGTTATGAGGTAAGAGTCTTTATGCAAACTAGTAGTGTTTATATAGAATGATAGGTCAGTGATTTATAGATTGTTGTACAATTAATTAATGATCAAATTTTATTTTACGTTAAACTTCCTCACTATGGAGTTATGGCAGGTATTTCTCCAATCGTAAGATTTTTCATGTGATTTGTAAAGGAAATATCCAGTTACATCATGTCATATGCGAATTAGCTAGGAAAATTCTCTCAATGTTCCAAATCAAGAAAACAATCCTTTTTGTTTAAGGGAAAAATCTCCTTGGTTTCTATGAAATGAGTCATTAATTTCACATAATTTCATGGGTTTCCTGACCAAATTTATATGCATACTTTCTAAAGTTGAAATTTACATGGCATTTTCATGCGAATCATCTATTTCATAGAAAATTAATTAATTTCACTAGGGATCAAACTGCAGAAAAAACAGTGAGCTTGCTCAAGTCTGACCTTCACAAAACAGTAGATTCCACTGAGTTCTGGACCTTTATAATTTTTGATAATTTGTTAGCATACAATTTATGACCTGACAATCATTTTCATATAAAGAACCAAAATTTCTATTTAGTCAATTAACCACAGTCATTTTTCAAAGATGGGCTATCAGAAAAGAGTAAAATTGTCAGTCAATTCGGAACCTTGTGTAGAAACTGATGCGTTAAGTATATATGACTCATACATGAATGTGTAAACCTCCATGAACACATATATTCAAACTCTAAATATCATGTCATGTGTAAAATACTGATAATTGAATTTAAAACGTGGTGCTCAAAGCCGGGGCTCATATTATACCATACAATATATACACAAGGTTTGAGGAGAAAAAATAATTATCTATAAATAGTAACAAGAGTGAATTTAATCAAATAAGTAACAGAGTAACTAAATTTGAATAAATAGTAAATTTTGGTAACTTGACTTAGATAAATTAAAGTTGAATGACTACACGTGAATATGAAGGAAAGTGACTTATGATGAAATTAATATGAGTGAGGCTATGGTACTATACATAGTGCGGATTGATTCATATTATAGATCGATATTTTTGTTTACAAAATTTTAATGGTTGGTCTGAACCATTTAACATAGTTTCTATATGAATATGTACTTATAAATTATTTTTTTACTATTTTTTGAATTAGTAGAAAATCAATGTTTTTGGATGGTCTAGAATTTTCACATAAAGTAATTTTCTCCTCATTTAAAAATATAGTAAAAAATTCTAAACATTTTAAAATTTAGTTTACTGTACATATGCACATGGAAATCATATTTAACGGTTCAGACCGATCGTTAGAACTTTTAAACCGAAAATTTAAGTTCATTGCACGGGCCAATATGCACTATACATATTACCGTAGCCTCACTCAAGTAAAATAAAAATATTAACTTCCTTATGAATAAAACTGAGAAGTATGGTCAAAATAAAATTTGAATTCTTGATAAAAAAAAAAGTATGGTCATCAAACGTATACATATTAAATACTTTCCACCTAATAATGGTACATTTTGTGTGACAAACAATCATAACTCATAATATTTATGTGATATGATCATTATTTATATTTTAACCATTGCTTTGTCTATTTAAAGCACATAAAATAAAGATAATTATTTTGATAATTTCAACAAATAAAAACATGTTTAAACAACATATTGGAGAAAACTAATATGAAAATATCAATAAATAATATTATTACGTGCATTAATTCTGGAAAAAAATATCGATATAAATTTGAATACTTAGCTGTAGTGCAATAGGAAACTTGAATTCGATCTATTTGTGAATTTTGATCTAATCAGGTTACATTAAGAGTGTCGATTTTTTTTCCTAAATTAGGACCAATTTAAATGAGGAGCTTATTCTTTTTATTTTTATTTTTTATGTTCTTTTTTGTTTTTTTCGTCTTAACTTTGTTTTAGTTTTCGTTTACAGAGAATTTCCTAAGAGACGGTGTACTTTAGGAAATGAAAATGAAAATTCACATGCAATAGATACAGAAGTTTACCGTTAAGAGAGTGTTATTAAAACAATATAAAAATTACATGAAGTTTACGTCTCAAATCTAAATTGTCTAGGGAAAAGAGTAACATGCTGAGAAGTTTTCGAAATAATAAACTCAAGCCAGCCTTTAATTTTAGGGGGGATTTCACGTATACCCAAAAACTTCAAAAATTACAAATTTTTTCGTCTAAACTTTAAAATTACATATTCCCCTCTAAACTTAAATAACTTACAAATTACCTATTTTATTGTCTTTAATATTAAAACTCATTTTAAAATTCTAAAATATCCATTTTACCCTTTATTAAAAGCATAAAATGGCCCATCGTACTCAAATTTGAATCTGAAGGGTTCCTCTACCGTCCAATCCACGCTCATTGCATTAAGATCTGTGTCATTTCAATATATGTGCTTGTTCGCTTCAAGATTTGTGTTGATCTTGCATGCATGGACCCTAAAGCAATTCTGATCTGCGCGCATCACATTAAGATATGTACATGTTGCTTCAATATTCGTGAGTGTTCTCTTCAAGATTCATGCTGATCGAGAGCGCACATATCTTAAAGCAGTTAAAACGGTAGAGGCACCCTTCATATTCAAATTTGTATACGTTGGGAATTTTATAAGATCGCACAAACCCTTTGTAATAACATGAACTACAATACCAGTATTGTTATATTCCGAAATTTGAAAAAACATGATTAAATTGTTAAAATGATATTTACACTAAATAAAAACTTTTCTAACTAAATTAATGATCGATCAAATCTTCTGATTAATCTTAATCGAATAAAAAATTTCGAAATATAAACATACTATGAACTATGTACATCCAAATTATGGGAGTTAGAAGTAAAACAATTTATGGAACTAATAATAATTATGTAAGTATTCACGAATTCTAAAGATTTTAACATTTATTATTTAATTAGAAATTTGAACATGTATAAATAAAACATATACATATATATATGACAAGCAAATTTAACCATTCGAGTTTTAAGAAAATTAGGAATAAACGATCAAAATACAAGTACTAATTTTAATATGATTTATAAGCTTAATTTAGAATCTTTATACGGCTTTTACGGGCCTTAGAAACAAATACGATGACTTTTAGAAATTCTGAATTTTATGAATCATTGATCTAGATCACTATGCACGAATCTTGAGGCGGGGGACTTTAAAACCCCCAACTCTCCTTCTCTCTCTTTCGCCCCCTGCCTCTGGGTCCCGATGCCCCTCTTTCTATCTTTCGTGTTGCCTCTTCGGAAAACCCTAAGAGAGGCGATTGCCTCTCTCCCCGTTCGCGTGCGCTAGCTTGCGCCTCTCCGTTGTCTTGTCACTTGTCAGTCGCCGTACCGTGGCAACACTCCTTGTGTCCCGTCGGCTACCCACTCGTGTGGACTTTCCCCCTCCCCTTGGTTGCCTTACCGGGTTCTATAAATACCTCTCTCTCTCTCTCTCTCGTTTTGGGTTGGATGGTTTGCTTGCTTGTTGTTTAGTTGTGCTCATGTGCTGAGATTTTTGCCCTATTCCCCTCTAATTTCTGATTTTCGTTGATTGAGAGAGAGAGACCAAAGCTTAAAGCTTTCGATTGTGATACTTGATCAAGGCCTTTGCCGTCCTGGTGCTTGCTTGGTGCCGTTCTGGTGCTGGCCTTGTGCTATTCTGGTGCTTGGTTGGTGCTCTACCGTGCTGGTGCTGGTTGCTGTTGCGCTGGTGTCGATTCCCCCTTCCCCTTTTGCTGTTCTCCTCGGTGCTAGCTCTAATCGGGTAATTCTTAGCACCTTACCTATTTTGTGGCTTGTTCGGGTTGTTGATTTTCCTGGCAAGCTGATGCGTTGGCCGCATTGCCGTGCTATCTGACTTGTTGCCTTGGCTGTGTTTTCTTTGCTCTGTTGCCATGACCTGTGCCTTGCGCAAATTGTGTGTGGTTGGGGGCTTTGCCTCTGATTTGTTGCTTGCCTGTTCTGGTTTTGCTGTGGCCTTGCCTGTTCTGTTGTGCTGGTTTGCTTAACCTGTTGGCTGTTTCTGGTTCGCTGGTTGCTGGTGTGCCTGTTCTAATCTGACCTGTTGCTTGTTTCTGTTTTGCTGGTCTGGTTGGCTTGTTTTCCTGTGTGCTTGGTTGCCTTGCTCTGTCTTCCTGTTTTGCTGTTGCTTGTTGATGCCTCGTTGAGGCTGTTCTGACCTGTGCTGTTGTGTTGTTGTGTTGTTGTGGTGCTGCGATACTGGTATGGTGTTGATCTGTTCTTACCAGTACTTGAATTGACAGGGACCTTGTTGCAATTTTTGCAACTGTTGGGGTTGATTGTGTAAGAAACCAGCCCTTGTAACAATTAAAATAAGTGGAGGGGCCTCTAGTAAAATCTGAAAATTTAAATATATACACGGTCTTGAATTGATTGTATATTTGATTGGGCTTTGGGCCTTTACTAAATGCATGCATTGAGAAATTGAATTGGGCCTTTACGTGGGGATTTAAAATCATGGTATTTGGACCTTCCAAAAAAAAAACGTAATTGATCGGATAGATGCGGCTTTTGAAAATTTAGGTTTTAAATGAGGAATTGAATTAAATCGGAAGCTTACGTAAACCTAAATTAGCTCGGCAAAATGATTATACCGTCCAGGGTCTTGATGCCTCGATGATAGCTCATAACATAATTTGAGCAGATACTATAAAATAACCCGATTGGACACTTGTATGATCCCGAAACAAACCAAATTAAAACACCCAACACATTAAACTAAAATAAAAGGTTTTTACAGTTAAAATAATTCTTTTTAAACATTTTTTTCGAACTTGTACAAAAATTCGTTGCTAATTAATAAAGAACAATTAATTGGCAACGAAAAATATTCATTATGGACTTAGATTCGAAACGGCTAAATTAAACGTAGAAATTAAATTAGTTATAAAGATAACGAACTGTGCGACATAGGAATAAATCAATTAGAAACACGTAAACTAATTAAGGATTCTGTTCCTAACTTTATAAAAGGAATTATACATCTAAAATATAAAATAGCTTAACTAAATTCAAACGGATTATAAATTTCGCAATAATCATATAATTAACATATTTTATTAAATTATTTGCCTTAGGGATTTTAATTATAAATTAACTTTCAAAACTGAATTTTGATCCATTTAAAATCAACTATAGTCCGATTTAAATAAATCAAGTAGATAGGAAAATTAAAATATATTAGTTGAGTAAAAACACGTATAATTTAATGTAACTCTCGAACAATTATTTTATTACGAATAATTCGACATTTGCAATTATACAAGCAATATATTTTCAAATTAAATCAATAGAATATAAATTTAATTAGGATTAAATTAGATCAAAGTGAATGATCAATAGTTGGCGAACTTATAAATTAAGATTAATGCGCTCGATGACATGAAATTAATTAATATATGCCTAATCGGATCAGTCTGACTGACTGAATCGGTAATTTTATAAAACCGAAATAATCGAGAAATCGACTTGTGCATTTATTGGGACGAGGGTTAGAATTAAGTTAGCGTAGATTTTAATTGGTTTAAATTACGTGATCACAGATCAGTTAACTCCGTACGAGTCTGACCCGTGGGCCGATCCGACTGACCCGCAGTTGGGAGCATACGCGAAGCACGCTGATTATTAGCGACAGAGACTCCAGTCCCCTCAGGTGTGGGATATCTGAATTATTTTCTTTCGTGGACGTACTCTTACCAGTCGATCCATCTGACCTGACATCCGCACTTTAATTTTAAGTAGTTGCATTAAAACTGTAGATCATGTTTATCCTTTTCTGCACTATAGGTAGAATTGCATAAGTCCTGAAAAACCTGAATTTACTGTATTGTAGGAGTAGAGCAATTAGTTAATACTATATTTATATTATTAGAATATTAGGATACTAGTTTGTCTTCTTCTCGTGGAGACAATATATTATTATTATATTACGTGCATATGCATGCATTGGTGAGAGCTGAGCAGAGCCGAGTGACTTCGTTCCGTCTTGGTGTCACTTGGCATGGGACGGCCCGACAGCCACTGAGCTGAGGGTCACTTGATCCTTGGATGGCTTTAGGAATTTATATTATATGTATAAACTTGATTATGTATTCTTTTCGATTCATTTTACCATTGCGTGCGGGCCAGACTCGAGCCCTGAGGCACGAACGATTCGGGATTTATTCCTTCCCTACATTAGGAGCTACTTTGCCTAGAACGGAAGTTCCCAAGTCCAATGCAGGCCTTGAGGAATGATGTGCAAGTGCATAAGGTCGACGAGCCTTGATGCACGGGGTTGACGAGCCCCTGATCCTATTGGTCTGGTCGGACAGTAGAGTTCTCTCCTGCTCATGAGGGAAGAGATTAACTTTTTACGACTTGCATTGTATGATTTCTCCTATTGGATATGTTTGGGTGATGAATCGTTCGGCGAGATGACACACCGGATTTTGATATAACCATCGGCTAGTGTGCTGTTCTTGTGGAGCAATGCGCGATGTCACTAGGCATCGTGTATCATTGCACTCTGATCACAGTCCTTGGATTATATTATTCAGATTCTTTTTGGTAAAGGTATAACCATCGGCTAGTGTGCTGTTCTTGTGGAGCAATGCTCGATGTCATTAGGCAACGTGTATCATTGCACTCTGATCACAGTCCTTGGATTATATTATTCGATTCTTTTGATACTATTGGCACGGCACGGGGTGATTTACTATATTCATTTATTATTATTATTGTATTTGAGCACACAGTGCAATGAGTACTGGATTCCGATTTGATTTATATCCGATATTATACCTTGATTTTATTTTGAGTTTATTCTGCATGTTGGCATAATAGAATAATCGCATCATGACATCATTCAAAAGTATTACAAGTTATATTATATATTAATATAGGTTCACACATGTGGATATTTTCAATTGCATTCATTTTATAAATAAAAGTGCTTTGACCGTAGAGGATCCCTGAGGGGATAATTCTGGGTCACATACTGGGCGATTCGTCGCTCACCCACAAGTTGTTTCGTGGGTTTTAGGTACAGGTTCTGGCGGTCCGCAGCAGGAGATGTCAGGAGCTGTCCCCGAGGGCCACACCACTTGACCTAGCTAGGGTTAGGCTTTTGATTAGATTTACGAGTCCCGTATTTCATGTGTTATATATACGGGCTCGATAGATCATGTATCCCCTTCTATAGATGGTGTTATTTGGATCCGAGATGCATCGAATTATATGTTATGTGTGTGTATGTTTATTTATTTGCTATGTGACTGATGCTTGATATTATATTATTTTGCTTCCGCTGCTGTTTGATTTATTATTTATGATTAGCCTTGTGTGCTTAATGATTAATTAAGCACGAGGCGAGGTTGATCACACCTAAATCCAGAATTCCTGGTTTGGGGTGTGACAAGTATAACCCATGTAGTCCCATTCTATATGAGTATCACATTTGAAAACAGCAAAATTGTTGTAAGATCCCTCAAACCCTTTGTAATTACATGAACTACTTAAAAAAAACTAGGACTTAAAATGACTTGAAAATGAGATATTGCTGAGTGACCTCCATTTACTAAACCTGGACTATAATTCTATCAAACTTGAAATCAAGTGGATGTCCGGACCATCAATCATAACAAAACTAACTTGAAATTGAGATATTAATTGTAGATGGACCTCCATTTGGATAATAATATCTGTTGGTTTGACCTTTCTGTTTTCATCTATCGCTTATTTTTTAATATCTCTACGTAATTATTTCTATACTTATCTAATTTTTGACATCTACGAATTTCTCTGGTCAAACATACAAAAATCAAACTTCTTGTTACTTCAAGTTAGTTTTGTTATGCCTGTTATTCTGTGCAAAAATATATATCAGCACCCTTTTACCTTCAATTTTTTATTTTATTTTAAAGTTTCCTTGTCATGTATAACATGCATGCTATACATCACAAAGTAAACTTCAAAATAAAAAGTTGAACTATTTCTCATTTTATATTGCCTAAAATATGTATAGAGATTGATGATATCTTATTTCACAAAAACATAGTAATTTAAAACATTCTTATAAGTTCCCATCAAATGGAATTTTACAATGGAAGTTCATAAATACAAGAAACAAATTTACAGAGATAAAATCAAATATATAGATGCCAACAACCAATATAATACAGAACATGCATAGACTAGATATAGAAATCAATACAAATTAAGGAATTAACAATGGATGGCCAAACCTTTTGTACAACAAATAAAACAAACAACAAATTAGGGTTTAATATTAGATCACACTTATTTCGATGAATGAAATGCATCAGAGGAGAATGTGTAAAAATAATATAGATTGGAACTACTATGATATTAAGAGATAAACTTTTGTTAAGTTCTTCTAATGTAAGGAGAAAATAAAGCCGAACAAACCATTTCAGGATTAGGAGGAGTCTTAGGAGGGGAACTCATATCTTCTATATTTTTCTTCTTCTTAGAAGACAGTAAAGTAATGAAGTTTATTAAGTTATGTGGTAAGAGTCCTTATGCAACTAGTAGTGTTTATATAGAATGATAGGTCGATGATTAATAAATTATACTACAATTAATGATCAAATTTTACGTTAAACTTCCTCACTTTGAAATTATGGTGGGTATTCCTCCAATAGTAAGTTTCAAAGATTTTTCATATGATTTGTAATAAAGAATTATGGAGGATACAATGTATTTTATGTGAATTAGCCAGAGAAATTCTCTGAATGTTTCAAATCTAGGAAACTTTCCTTTTGGTAATTTAAGGAAAAATCTCCTTGGTTTGAATAAAATGGATCATTAATTTCACATAATTTCATGGTTTTCCTAACCAAATTTTTTGTACAGCCTTTCACAAATCAAAACTAAGAACAACTTCATTTTCGTGAAGTTGTAATTTATCATTGCCTGATAAACGTCATTGGAGATCAACTAGTATTAATTTTTTTTACTGTATCCTAACTTATAGTTTTTTTTTTCTTCATAAAATATTAAACTCAATTTTTAATTTATATTAACAGCATAATTTCAATAAGGTAGATATATAGGTGTTGTCAAATTTATAAATAATACGACCCCTAATCCTATGAAGAATAATTACCGTGCATATAAGCTCATTTTGTTTTGGTAATATGGGTGAAAGCAAAGCATGTTGTATACTAGTGTTGTAACAAAGGTCCGTTTAGGTCAATTAATTGGCCGATTAGTTGTTGGCGGTGACCAAACCGTCACATCTTTTCCTGACTAATCAGACGATTATTTCTGATTATAACTGATTATTCCCAATTAATCATTTGACGGTATCCTGTCCGTGCGACAACCACATACCGTTATTTACAATACTGGTGTATACTACTATATAATATTAGTTTTTTGTGCAAAGAGTTAACTTGGATTTTCTTTCCAGCATCCTTAACTAAATCAGTAAAATTAAATGGTCTCTGTGTGTGATAGGTTTTTTTTGTCCAACAACTTATTTTTTAATAAATGTTGTCTGATAAAAATATTACTAGCTAGGTAAATCAATTAATCAAAAGTTGGGATTTTCAATATATAGCCAAATTGTAATTTATAAAACAAAGGAGCTATTCCAACATCTGGCTCAGATATTGGGGCTCCCCTAACAGAGTGAACATATAGCCAAACTGTAATTTGTAAAAAAGAGGAGCTACCCAACGTCTGGCTCATATCGTTTGGCATTAATTAAAAGTTTTTGAACTTATCTTTTTGTTAATTTGGAATTCTTTCAACTACAAAAAATTGTTTGGCATTAATTGAGAATTTTAAAATAGAAAGTAAGGTGCTAACTTTTATAATTTTTCGTTATGTTAAAACCACATTTTCTATATAGAATTCAAGTTGAGAACCTTGAATTTTGTGCATTGTGACTGCAGCTGCAGCCTGGGAATTGGCATCAGCTCTTTCCTGGACATGCCAGGTGCTGCTTAGGTTTCTTGGTTCCTGTTATATCAGGAGAGCTCATTGTTGAATGCAGAGTCGTAATTAAGAGGAGTTTCTAAGTTTTTGATGAGCTTGAGCAATGTGGTTAATTTGAGTATATGATGAGATATTAAGGGTGGTCTACTGATTTATAGGAAAATTATAATCCATTATAGAGGAAATTTTATAAAAAGATGGGCAGCTTTTACATGCGATATTCATCAAATTTAACCAGGAAAATGGGAGGAATACCCACCATAATGATATATAGGTCGGTGAATAGATTGTACTACAACTAATGATCAAATTTTATTTTACGTTAAACTTCCTAACTTTGGAATTATGGTGGTTATTCTTCCAATAGTAAGTTTCAAAGATTTTTCATATGATTTGTAATAAAGAATTATGAAGGATAAAATGTGTTTTATGTGAATTAGCCAGGGAAATTCTCTGAATGTTTCAAATCTAAGGAAACTTTCCTTTTATTAATCTAGTGAATTAGCCAGGGAAATTCTCTGATATGAGAACTTCTTTGAGAATTGCTCTGAGGATTTCTCTGGTCAAACATACATAATTCAACTTCATGTTCATCATTTTTATCTTATTTTATTAGAAATATTTACAAAACCTAAACTTAATTTCTATCAAACTCAAAATCAAGTGGATATCCGGACCATCAATCATAACAAAACTAACTTGACATTGAGATATTACTTGCTGAGGGGCCTCCATTTGGATAATAAACTCTGTTGGTTTGACATTTCCGTTTCCATCTATTGAATATACCTTCATAATTATTTCTATACTTACTTCAAATTATAGTGAGATATAGTATGATGTTTTTTTTTTTTATTATTATATCTCAAATTATAATGAGATATAATTATTTCTGTACTTAGTTCAAATTATAATGAGATATAGTATGATTTTTTTTTTTATTATTATATCTCAAATTATAATGAGATATAATTATTTCTGTACTTAGTTCAAATTATGGGCTGAATTGCGTATCAGAATGGGGTTGCGATTACAATTAAGGCGGGAATCATTCCTGAACTGGTGGAGGGCAATATGGGGATTGAATGTCAGAAAACAGGAATGGAAATTGAGGTGCCCGGTTTTAATCCTGTGCGTTTGCTGGTACATCTTTGGAAATAAAAGTTGTACACCGCCAAAGATTCTGGTTGACAGGATTTGTGCACAATATGAACACATATATTCAGACTCTAAATATCATGTCATGTGCAAAATACTGATAATTGAATTTAAAACGTGGTGATCAAAGCTGGGGCTCATATTATACCGTACCATACACTAGGTTTGAGCAGAAAAAAGAATTATCTATAAATAGTAACAAGATTGAATTTAATGAAATAAGTAACAGAGTGACTAAATTTGAATAAATAGTAAAATTTGGTAACTTGACTTAGATAAATTAAAGTTGAATGAATGAAAGTGACTTGTGATAAAATTAATATGAGTGAGGCTATGGTACTATACATAGTGCGCATTGATCCGTATTATGGATTGATATTTTTGTTTACAAAATTTTAATGGTTTATCTGAACTATTTAACACAGTTTCTATATGAATATGTACTTACAAATTATTGTTTTTTATACATTTTTACTATTTTTTGAATGAGTAGAAAATCAATGTTTTTGGATGGTCTAGAATTTTCAGATAAAGTAATCTTCTAATCATCTAAAAATATAGTAAAAAATTCTAAACATTTTAAAATTTAGTTTAGAAGTACATATGCACATGAAAATCATATTAAACGATTCGGATTGATCGTTAGAACTTTTAAACTAAAAATTTAAGTTCATTGCGCGGGCTAATATGCAGTATACATATTACCGTAGCCTCATAAATATCTGAACTTTGGTTCTCTTTAGATTATTTGAACATTATATCAAGAGTTGGCACGTAAATTTATGAATAACATAAAAACTAAAATAAAAATATTAACTTCCTTATGAATAAAACTGAGAAGTATGGTCAAAATTAAATTTCAATTCTTGATAAAAAAAGTATGGTCATCAAAAGTATACATATTAGAGTAGAATTAGGGTGTTCTTAAGCTCACCAAAGTTTTGGTGAGCTTAACTCTAAAACTCATAAAATCAATTTTAAATAATGAATCCGAACCGTTGAAACACGCCTACCTTACGTGTGATGCATCTACATGTAAAATTTTTAAACATTCGAATTAATTTAGTATAAAGTCAAGCGGTCAAAATTAGAAGGTTAATAAATTAATTTTAGTGCATTCATTTTATTTTAGGTTAAACTTCCTCACTATGAAGTTATGGCAGGTATTTCTCCAATTGTAAGTTTTAAAGACATTTCATGTGATTTGTAGTAAGGAATTATCCAATTACAGTGTGTCTGACACGAATTAGCTAGGGAAATTCTTTGAATGTTCCAAATTGAGAAAACAATCCTCTTGGTTTTAAGGAAAAATTTCCTTGGTTTCGATGAAATGAATCATTAATTTCACATAATTTCATGGGTTCCTGACCAAATTTTATGTATACTTTCACAAATCAGAACTAATAAATTCATTTTTCTGAAGTTGAAATTTATATGGCACTTTCATGCGAATCGTCTGTTTCATCGAAAATTAATTGGTCTCTAAATTTTTTGCATCATTGCCTTGTAAATTTCAAATTTTGATTGTGTATCCTAACTTTGATTATTTTTTCATAAAATATTAAGCTCAACTTTTAATTTTTATTAAAAGAAAAAAGTTCAATAAGGTAGATAGGAAATCCAATTATAAATACATCCCAAATTTCTATGAAGAACAATTAGTGTACAGATCTTTTCTGTGGTAATATTGGTTAAAACATACTATTATATAATAATTGTTTTTTTGTACAAAATGTTAATTTGGAAATATTATTCTTTATGTTTTTCCGATATTTTTAATTAAATCAGTAAAATTCACTGGTCTTTATGTGTGCTAGATTTTTTTTTTGTGCAGCTTATTTTTTTAAATATGTATTAGTTTGATAAAAGTATCACAAGTTAAATTAATTAATTAATACGTAGGGATTTAGAATGAGTGAACATATAGCCAAAATGTAATTTTTGTAAAATAAAAGAGCTGCACATCTGAACTGTAATTTACAAAATAAAAGAGCTGCCCCAACATCTGGGCTCAGATATTGGAGCAGCATAATCAAATAGGCCAGATGTTGCAGCGTTTCTCTTCAGGCTTCGAGCAAGTAGGGCAGTGAGGTCAAACCTATCCCCATCCTGTCTAGAGTAGAAAAAATGGCACGACCGAGCTGGCTCCGTCACGGAACGACACGATTATGGTAGGGAATGGAACGGTACGTGTGTCAGTTACGTGCCGTTACCATCTTTAGAAAATTTGGCACGGCACGGCACGGAAAAGATTTAAGGCGCGGCACATAGTCATGTAAGTCACGTATAATTAGGACCGTTAGATCTTTGATCAAATGGTGAATCTTGAATAAACTAATTTAAATTATGATTAAATAGCTACTGGAGTCACGTTTGGTCATGATATGTTTAGGCACGGTGTGACTCACGTGGCGTGACATTCGCGTGCCGTGACTATCCCTTGACATTTTAGTCACGGCACGGCACCAAAAAAATTAACTTAGTCATGACAATGGCACAGCATGAGACCAAAGTCACGACGTGTTAGTCTCGACACAATAAGGCACGACGCGTTTATTCCACTCTAATCCTGTCAGCAAGCAAATTACTATCTCAGCCCTTCGGTCAAGTCGGTCAGAACACATCTTATTTCTCTTGCATATAGAACATTCTTTTTTGAGGAAACTTACATATAGATATGGTCCAGGTGAATTATTTTCTCTTTCAAACTCAATTTTTAATTTTTATTAAAAGAAAAAAGTTCAATTAGGTAGATAGGAGTCCAACTATTAAATACATCCCTAATTCCTATGAAGAATAATTAGTGTACAGGTCTTTTTTGTGATAATATTGGTGAAAATATACTATTAATTATATAATAATTGCTTTTTTTTACGAAATGTTTACTTGGAAATATTATTCTTTAGTTTTTCCGATATCTTAAATTAAATCAGTAAAATTCACTGGTATAATGGTCTTTATGTGTGCTAGATTTTTTTTGTGCAGCATTTTATTTTTAAATATGTATTAGTTTGATACAAGTATCACAAGGTAAATTAATTAATTAATACGTAAGGATTTAGAATGAGTGAACATATAGCCAAATTGTAATTTGTAAATTAGAAGAGCTACCACAACATCTGAACCGTAATTTACAAATAAAAGAGCTGCCCCAACATCTGGGCCCAGATACTGGACACATAGGCCAGATGTTGCTGCGTTTCTCTTCGGGCTTCGAGCAGGCAGGGCAGTGAGGTCAGACCTGCCTAGAGTGGAAAAAATGGCACGGCGGATCCAGCTCCGTCACAGAACGAGACGGTTACCGTACGGAATGGTATGTGTGTCGGTTATGAGTCGTGACTCCTGTGTCCCGTGCCGTGACCATTTTAGAAAATTTGACACGGCGCGACACGACACGTGAAAGATTTAGAGCATGGCACGTAGTCACATGTAATTATGACCGTTATATTTTGATCAAATGATGAATCTTGAATAAACTAATCTAAATTATGATTAAATAGCTATGGGAGTCACGTTTAGTCATAACATGTTTAGACACGGCGTGACCATTCACGTGCCATGACCACCCCCTTGACATTTTAGTCATGTCACGGTGTGACACAATATGAGACCAGAGTCATGACACGGTATGGCACAGCATGGCGCGTTTATTACACTCTAATCCTGTCAGCAAGCAAACCACTATCTCAGTCCTTCGGTCAGGTCGGTCAGAACACATCTTATTTCTCTTACATATAGAACATTCTTTTTATATGTTTTGAATCGACTCGCTACCGATCAGAAAAACTGGAGGAAACGAATCATGAAAATAAAACATTACTATGCCCTGTTATCATTTTTAATTGAATTTTTGTGTTGTTTACGCTGGGAAATGGTTCATCATTTTTAAAACAGAAGATGCTGTCACCATCCTGTTATCAGTACCTCTGCTTCAAAGAATTAAAACAATCTCTGTTCCTTTGGATGACATTTTCATCAAAGTAATTGAAAACCTAACCAAGTGCAGAATATTTTTAGAGAAAACGAAAGAAATTAGTTCAAGGGAACATGTAATAAGAACCATGACTGTAACAAAGCATTCTTATTTGTCTGGATCTACAATTAATCTCATATTGTTTCCTCTAATACTGTGTGCTCATATTGACCAACGAATGAAGTTTATCAAAGACAACTACAAGCCTAGTATTAACACAAGTTGTGCTATTTTCAGAAATATAATTGTTTTTATTGATCAAAAGAAAGAATATTACATGATATTTTTACACGAGCTAATTATTAAAGTTCACTATTTAATCCACCAGACACCAAAACAAATAATAATAATAATATAATAACATATATGATATATCCTACACATGAATGGACAAGCTTACAACCTACCCTGGCATTTCAGAATTCTAGCAAGACCTGATCCTATACATTATAATGCCAAACACCTTCCTAACATTTGTTTGCTTTTAGTTCATCATCAAACTCCATCCCTAACATTGGTTACTAATTCAGAAGCAGCACCGAGTTGCTGAGAAGCATCAAGCACGCCATTAACTTGGTATAAATCGCCGGAAGTTTCATCATGATCAGTCGAGAACCTTGAATTTTGTGCATTGTGACTGCAGCTGCAGCCTGGAAATTGGCATCGGCTCTTTCCCGGACATAACGGGTGCCGCTTAGGTTTCTTCATTCCTCTTATATCAGGAGAGCTCATTGTTTAGCAGGTTTGAATGCAGAATTGTAATTAAGAGAAGTTTCGAAGCTTTTGATGAGTTTGAGCAATGTGGTTGATTTGTATATGATGCGATATTAGGGGTTGTCTACTGATTTGTAGGAAAATTACAATGGATTATAGAGGAAATTTACTAAGAAAATGGGCGGATTTTACATGTGATATTCTTCAAATTTAACCAGGAAAACAGATGCATAATCTATTAAAAATGGCTGATGTGAAAGAAGAGATGATGAAGTTGTACGTGGAAGTTATAACAAAGAAGAGATGGTGAAGAGATGATGAAGTTGTGAAAGAAGAGATGATGAATTTTGATTGTTTGAGAGATGTTCCATTTATAACAAATATAACGAATCTACTATGAAGCTTCCGAGTTCCGACAGTTTAAAAAATGAATAAAGAGAGAAAAGGTAAAAAACGGAAGAGCAACTAAATTAGCGCGTAGACACTAAATTTTTAGTTCAGATGCATTGCAATGCATGCCTGACGTTACGTATAAAATGAGATTTGAGTTAGTCCGTTTTAATTTAATACGAATTTTAAAGCAAAATATATAATTTTAAATATGTATTGAATTGATTTTGATTCAACTATATATACATGAATATTTTACGCGGTAAGATAATTTATGGATATATACTTCTAAAATTTGGTGCTCATTTGTAAACAAACGAAAATGAATGGAAATAACAATGAAATTTCTTAATCCAAGAATAGGAATATTACAATTAAAAACCCATTAATTTCCTTGAAGATTCATCCTGCAGAAACATATCGGCGCCGCATCTTCAATCTGACACGCATATTTTAATTTGATTTTCTCAATATATGAAATCATAATTAAGTTCAAACTGGGTAAGAACTGGAGAAATGGGCCGGGCTTTGATTTGGTGAACTTCTACGGAGGAGCCAGGTTGCTGAGCCGTGTTGACTGCTATGAGAATTAATTTCTCTGGTCAAACATAAATACAGAATTCAAACTTCTTGCTACTTCGTCCTTTTATCTTCTTTCATTAAAAAGGTGTATTATACACCTCCACTTCAAATTCTATATATCAAACCCAAAATCAAGTGGATATCTGGAGACCATCATTCAATACCAGTATCCATTACATGCAGAGTTACATTTAAACAAATAAAAATTGCAATAAGATCGCCCAAACCCTTTGTAATAACATGAACTACGATACAAGTATAACCCATGTAGTCCCATTCTATACGAGTATCACATTTGAAAACAGCAAAATTGTAGTAAGATCCCTCAAACCTTTTGTAATTACATGAACTACTTAAAAAAAAACTAGGATTTAAAATGACTTGAAAATGAGATATTGCTGAGAGTGACCTCCATTTACTAAATCTGTACATAAATTCTATCAAACCCGAAATTAAGTGGATGTCAGGACCATCAATAATAACAAAACTAACTTGAAATTGAGATATTAATTGCTGAAGAACCTCCATTGGAATAATAAACTCTGTTGGTTTGACCTTTCCATTTCATCTATTGCTTATTTTTGAACAGAAATCAAACTTCTTATTACTTCAATTTAGTTTTGTTATGCCTGTTATTTTGTGCAAAAATATATATCAGCACCCCTTTACCTTCAATTTTTCTTTTATTTTAAAGTTTCCTTGTGATGTATAACATGCATGCTATACATCACAAGTAAACTTCAAAATCAAAACTTGAACAGTTTCTCATTTTATATAGTCTAAAATATGTATAGAGACTAATGACACCTCATTTCACAAAGAACAGAGTACTTTAAAACATTCTTTTAAGTTCCCAGTAAATGGAATTTTACAATGGAAGTTCATAACTACAAGAAACATATTTACAGAGATAAAATCAAATATACATGTGCCATCAACCAATATAATATAGAACTTGCACAGACCAAACATAGAAACCAATACAAATTAAGGAATTAACAATGGACGGCCAAACCTTTTGTACAACAACGACATACATAAATGTAACCATTGTGATTGAAATAACCAATAAAATCAGCGATATACTTGTATCTTGCATTTTGAATCGAATTATATGGCAGTTTTAAACTGTCAGGGCTGGAGGTGGTGGGGGTTTGGGACATGGACAGTTCGAAAGAGAACATTCTCCTTTCAGATATGGACAACTCGGGCGCCTTGGCCTCTGCAGGAAACAAACAAATAAAACAAACAACAAATTAGGGTTTAATATTAAATCACACATATTTCAATGAATGAAATGTATAAGAGGAGAATGCATAAAAATAATATAGATTGGAATTACTGATGATATTAAGAGAGATAAACTTTTGTTAAGTTCTTCGAGAAAATAAACCCAAACAAACCGTTTCAGGAGGAGGAGAGTCTCTAGTAGGGGAACTCATATCTTCTATATTTGTTTTCTTCTTCTTAGATGTAGGTAGAGTATTGAAGTATATGGAGTTATGAGGTAAGAGCTTCTATGCAAACTAGTAGTGTTTATATATATAGAATGACAGGTTGGTGATTTATATATAGATTGTACTACAATTAATTTAAGATCAAATTTTATTTTACGTTAAACTTCCTCACTATGGAATTATGGCATGTATTTATCCAATTGTAAGTTTCAAAGGTTTTTCATGTGATTTGTAATAAGGAATTATCCGGATATAGTGTGTCTTATGTGAATTAGCCAGGGAAATTCTCTCAATGTTCCAAATTAAGAAAACAATCCTTTTGTTTAAGGGAAAAATCTCATTGGTTTCAATGAATTGAATTATTAATTTCACATAATTTCATAGGTTCTAACCAAATTTTATGCATACTTTCACCTATCAAAACTAATAACTTCATTTTTCTGAAGTTGAAATTTACATGGCACTTTCATGCGAATGGCACTTTTATGCGAATCATCTGTTTCATAGAAAATTAATTGGTCTCTAAATTTGTTGCATCATTGCCTTGTAAATTTCAAATTTTGATTGTGTATCCTAACTTCGATTATTTTTTCATAAAATATTAAGCTCAACTTTTAATTTTTATTAAAAGAAAAAAGTTCAATAAGGTAGATAGGAAATCCAATTATAAATACATCCCAAATTTCTATGAAGAATAATTAGTGTACAGATCTTTTCTGTGGTAATATTGGTTAAAACATACTATTATATAATAATTGTTTTTTTGTACAAAATGTTAATTTGGAAATATTATTCTTTATGTTTTTGCGATATTTTTAATTAAATCAGTAAAATTCACTAGTCTTTGTGTGCTAGATTTTTTTTGTGCAGCATTTTATTTTAAATATGTATTAGTTTGACACAAGTTAAATTAATTAATTAATACGTAGGGATATAGAATGAGTGAATATATAGCCAAAATGTAATATTTGTAAAATAGAAGAGCTGCACATCTGAACTGTAATTACAAATTAAAAGAGCTGCCCCAACATCTGGGCTCAGATATTGGAGCAGCATAATCAAATAGGCCAGATGTTGCAGTGTTCATCTTCAGGGATCGAGCAAGCAGGGCCGTGAGGTCAGACCTACAGTCCATCCTGTCTTGAGTGGAAAAAATGGCATGATCGAGCCGGCTCTGTCACGGAACGACATGGTTACAGTACGGAATGGAACAGTACATGCATCGGTTATGTGCTGTGACCATCTTTAGGAAATTTGGCACAACACGGCACGGGAAAGATTTAGGGCATGGCACGTAGTCATGTAAGTCACGTGTAATTAGGACCGTTAGATCTTGATCAAATGGTGCATCTTGAATATACTAATCTAAATTATGATCAAATAGCTACGGGAGTCACATTTGGTTATAGCACGTTTAGGAACGGTGTGACTCACGTGGCGTGACATTCGTGTGCTGTGACTATCCCTTGACATTTTAGTCACAGCACGGCACCAAAAAAATTAACTTGGTCACGACAATGGCACGGTACAAGACCAAAGTCATGACGTGTTAGTCTCGACACAGTACGGCACGACGCGTCCTGTCAGCAAGCAAATACCACTATCTCAGCCCTTCGGTCAGGTCGATCAGAACACATCTTATTTTTCTTACATATAGAGCATTCCTTTTTGAGGAAACTTACATATAGATATGGTCCAGGTGAATTATTTTCTCTTTAAAATATGTGTGCCATAAAAATCAAACGTACGTATCATAAAAAATGAATGCTCCATCAAAGTTAGATGTATGCTAGAATTGACCTTAATCATGTGAAAATTAAATTTACATTATGCTTTATTGTAAATAATTTAAATAATCTCTTTCGAAATTTATTATTGAATATTTTTTTAAAGTATTTAAGGCTTCATATCAAAATAACATTCCACTTGGGGCTTTAGCGTGAAGCTTTGATCAAAACAAAATTGTCGAAACATGCAGGAGGTTCTATGTTTTGAATCGACTCGCTACCGATCAGAAAAACTGGAGGAAACGAATCATGAAAATAAAACATAACTAAGCCCTGTTATCATTTTTAGTAGAATTTTTTTTTTTGTTTACGCTGAAAAATGGTTCATCATTTTTAAAACAGAAGATGCTGTCACCATCCTGTTATCAGTACCTCTGCTTCAAAGAATTAAAACAATCTTTGGTCCTTTGGATGACATTTTTCATCAAACTAATTGGAAACCTAATCAAGTGCAGACTATTTTTTAAGAAATTGAAAGAAACCATACCTTCCCTTGCGGCAATGATTGCCACTCCGTCATAACTTTGCACCGGAACTGCTACCATTACCAATCCTGATTATTCTATCTGAGGGACAGGACAGAATACTCTGGAGGTGGACCACACATGGCCAGCACACAGCTAAGTCGGTTTATATGAAAATGATGGAGGGGAGGATGATCAAGGATGCAACTGCCTCAGATGGTTAGAATTTTTACCTATCTTCTATTAGAAGGAAAAATTCTGACGAGAGATGTGCTTCTCAGGAGGGGGATACACTGTCAATCGAACTGTGTACTGTGCCCAGTGCCTGCCGGGGTGTCAATATGTCACCTGTTCTCGTATAATTATTTCTATACTTAGTTCAAATTATGGGCTGAATTGAGTATCAGAATGGGGTTGCAATTACCATTAAGGCAGGAATCGTTCCTGAACTGGTGGAGGGCACTATGGGGATTGAATGTCAGAAAACAGGAATGGAAATTGAGGGGCCCGGTTTTAATCATGTGCACTTGCTGGTATATCTGGTGCCAGAAAAATGAAGTCATCTTTGCAAATAAAAGTTGTACACCGCCAAAGATTCTGGCTGACAGGATTTGTGCACAATATGGCTGGAGGGAAGATAGAATTGGATACACAGTGGCTGGCATGATGCTGTGTGCTGAGTCTAATTGTAATAGCTTAGATGAAATGTAGAAAAAACAGGCGCTCTTGCCGCCTGGATAAAGGCTTGAGGCCTTGATGTAAAAACATTTAATTTTCTGTACCAGTTGGTAGCTTCTACCAACCTTTCCAAAAAAACAAGGAACTTGTAATAAGAACCATGACTGTAACTAAGTAATCTTATTTGTGTTGATCTACAATTAATCTCGTATTGTTTCCTGTAATACTGTGTGCTCATATTGACCAACGAATTTGAAGTTCATCAAAGACAACATCAAGCGTAGTATTAACACAAGTTGTGCAATTTTCAGAAATATAATTATTTTTATTGATAAATAGAAATAATATTACATGATTTTTTTACACGAGCTAATTATTAAAGTTCACTATTTAATCCACCATACACCAAAAAAAAAAATAATAATAACATATATCCTACATATGAATGGACAAGTTTACAACCTACCCTGGTATTTCAGAATTCTAGCTAGACCTGATTCTGTCTATTATAATGCCAAACACCTCCCTAACCTTTGTTTGCTTCTAGTTCATCATCAAACTCCATCCGTAACATTGGTTACTAATTCAGAAGCAGCACCGAGTAGCTGAGAAGCATCAAGCACGCCATTAACTTCATATAAAGCGCCGGAAGTTTCATCATGATCAGTTGAGAACCTTGAATTTTGTGTATTGTGACTGCAGCTGCAGCTTGGCAATTGGCATCGGCTCTTTCCCGGACATGCCGGGTGCCGCTTAGGTGTCTTGGTTCCTCTTATATCAGGAGAGCTCATTGTTTAGCAGATTTGACTGCACAGTCGTAATTAAGAGGAGTTTCTATGTTTTTGATGAGCTTGAGCAATGTGGTTAATTTGAGTATATGATGAGATATTAGGGCTTGCCTACTTATTTATAGGAAAATTATAATCGATTATTGAGGAAATTTACTAAGAAAATGGGTGGATTTTACATGCGATATTCCTCAAATTTACATGCGATATTCCAATAGCAAGTTTCAAAGATTTTTCATATGATTTGTAATAAAGAATTATGGAGGATACAATGTATTTTATGTGAATTAGCCAGGAAAATTCTCTGAATGTTCAAATCTAGGAAACTTTCCTTTTGGTAATTTACAGAAAAATCTCCTTGGTTTGAATGAAATGAATTTTAATTTCACATAATTTCATGGGTTTCCAGACCAAATTTTGTGTACAGCCTTTACAAATCAAAACTGAGAACAACTTAATTAACTCTTCGGAAGTTGTAATATATATGACACTTTCAGACAAATCATTTGTTTCATAGAAAATTGGTCTCAGAAAATTTCATTGGAGATCATCTGTTGCACTTGCATTGATAAATTTTATTGGAGATCAACTAGTATTAAATATTTTTTATTGTATCCTAACTTGTACTATTTTTTTATAAAAATATTAAACTCAATTTTTAATTTATATTAGAAGGATAATTTCAATTAGGTAGATATATAGGTGTTGTGAAATTTATAAATACTACAACCTCAGATCCCTGTGAAGAATAATTGGCGTGCATATATATAAGCAAAGCATGTTGTATGCTAGTGTTGTGAAAAAAAGTCCTTTTAGGCCGATTAATCAAACAATTAGTTGTTGGCGGTGATCAAACCGTCATAGATTGTTTCGGCTAATCGGTTGATTATTTCCTATTATATATATATGACCGATTATTCCTGATTAAATAATAAAAAATAAGGCTTCGAATATGATATCATGAAATATATATATATATTTCACTCTATCTAATGACATCTATGAGAATTTCTCTGAGAATTGCTCTGAGAATTTCTCTGGTCAAACATACAGAAATATTCAAACTTCTTGTTACTTCATTCGTTTTATCTTCTTTGATTAGAAATATTTACTAAACCTGGACTTGAATTCTATCGAGCCCGAAATCAAGTGGATATCCAGACCATCAATCATAACAAAACTAACTTGAAATTGAGATAACCTCCATTTGGATAATAAACTATGTTGGTTGGACCTTTCTGTTTTCATCTATCACTTAATTTTGAATATCTCTTTAGAATTATAATGAGATATAGTACGATGTTTTTCCCCCTTATCTTTAAGTTGCCTGATTGAATGCTTGTTATTCTATGCAAAAATATATATATCAGCACCCTTTTACCTTCAAAATCGAAAGTTGAATTCTTTCTCATTTTATATAGCCTAAAATATGTATAGAGACTAATGAATACCTCATTTCAAAAAAACAAAGTAATTTAAAACATTATGATAAGTTCCCATTAAATGGAATTTTACAATGGAAATTCATAAATACAAGAAACAAATTTACAGAGATAAAATCAAATATATAGATGCCATCAACCAATATAATATAGAGCTTGCATAGACCACACATAGAAACAAATACAAATTAAGCAATTAACAATGGACGGCCAAACCTTTTGTACAACAATGACATATATAAATGCAAGCATTGTGATTGAAATAACCAATAAAATCAGCAATATACTTGTATCTTGCTTTTTGAATCTAATTATGTAGCAGTTTCAAACATTCGGGGCAGGGGGTGGGGGTGGGGGTGGTGGGGGTTTGGGACATGGACAGTTCGAAAGAGAACAATTAGGATATCCACAAAGCGGGTGCCTCTGCAGGAAAAAAAAAACAAATTAGGGTTTAATATTATATTACACTTATTTCGAAGAATGAAATATATCAGAGAAGAATGCGTAATAATAACATATGTTGGAACTACTAATGATGTTAAGAGAGAAATTTTTGTTAAGTTCTCCTAATGCAAGGAAAAAATGAAACTGAACAAACCTTTTTAGAAGAACGACGCTTATCAGGGGAACTCATATCTTCTATATTTTTCTTCTTCTTAGAAGTTGATAAAGTAATGAAGTTTATTGAGTTATGAGGTAAGAGTCTTTATGCAAACTAGTAGTGTTTATATAGAATGATAGGTCGGTGATTTATAGATTGTTGTACAATTAATTAATGATAAAATTTTAGTTTACGTTAAACTTCCTCACTATGGAGTTATGTAGGTAATTCTCCAATCGTAAGATTTTTCATGTGATTTGTAATAAGGAAATATCCTGTTACAGCATGTCTTATGCAAATTAGCTAGGGAAATTCTCTTAATGTTCCAAATCAAGAAAGCAATCCTTTTTGTTTAAGGGAAAAATTTCCTTGGTTTCAATGAAATGAGTCATTAATTTCACATAATTTCATAGGTTTCCTGACCAAATTTCTATGTATACTTTAACAAATCAAAACTAATAACTTTTTTTTTCTGAAGTTGAAATTTTCATGGCACTTTCATGCGAATCATCTATTTCATAGAAAATTAATTAAATTTCACTGGATCAAACTGCAGAAAGAACAGTGAGCTGGCACAAATCTGACCTTCACAAAACAGTAGATTCCACGGAGTCCTGGACCTTTATAATTTCTGATAATTTGTTAGCATACAATTTATGACCTGACAATCATTCTCATATAAAGAACCAAAATTTCTATTTAGTCAATTAACCACAATCATTTTTCAAAGATGGGCTATTAGAAAAGGGTAAAATTGTCAGTCAATTCAGAACCTTGTGTAGAAACTGATGCGTTAAGTATATATGATTGTGAGAAACTCATAGATGAATGTGTAAACCTCCATGAATACATATGTTCAAACTCTAAATATCATATCATGTGTAAAATACTGATAATTGAATTTAAAACGTGGTGATCAAAGCTGGGGCTCATATTATACCATACAATACACAAGGTTTGAGGAGAAAAAAGAATTAT